>JANBPK010001061.1:30138-81664 GCA_027579435.1 Candolleomyces eurysporus
CTCCTGGCGAGCAAATGGGGAGAATTTACCCTAGATGAGGTCKCAGGCAGTARTCAGGTCTTGTTTCAATAGTAATTCCGATAGCYTTTGATTTACTCTGCTCTGAAAACCTGCAGGTCGAATTAACCGGTCGGTAAGTTAARACAAGAAAGTTRATAARATGGGTACCGACCGAACWGCTTCGTCAACGTCCAGCCCCGTRTAGCCGGACAGTGCATTATGCAGCTGTGCAATAAACTTTGCTCTATAATCTTCCGGCATGCTCATAAACGTGCCTCCCATTATAATGAATTCGACCTAATCGAAAACCCGAAACAAACAGCAACGTAAGAATCCATACTTGATGCATAAAAGTAAATGAAAATCGGATGCTAGCATACGTACCTTGTCCACACTATGCCCGAGACTCTTGAGCTGCTCCACGCGCCCCCTTGTCTGCTCATACGGATCATATCGAGCCCTAATAGCTCGCATACTTGTTGGCTCGTAACCCGTGTAACTYTGTGTACTATAGTCAAAATCGGAGTCCGGTCCTCCGGGGCAGTATCTGTGATACATAATTCAACGAAGTTAAAATCAGATTCATCGTAKGTAGKGGAAGGCNTTTCCGAAARGTATCACKTACACGCAAATATTCCCCGTCATCGCGATATGCGGACATCGATGGGGTTTACACATAACRGCAACCACTGCAATCTACAGSGTCGAGTCACCATTTAGCATCAATCACCTTTTCCCGACTGCACCACTGGGAANGACCAGGGATTSAATAAAGCGAGSACTCACCCCACTAGCAGTCCTGATCGGYCTCGCCTTCAACTTGGGCAAAAGYGCCTTCTTATACTCGTCCGGAATCGCACTTATAATATCCACAAGACGGGGTACACCTCCGAAGCCGTATTTCTTGCTCATCTTGGCGCGGATAATGTTCAGCGAGACGGATTCGCCAGCATTGTGSGCTTTGATRAGCTCGGCGGCGATGCCTGAGGTTACGCGCAGGAGGGTCTCGGCTTGTGAAGGGCCTGRGGGCAGGTCGTCGGTTTGRGATTTGAATKRGTTGAACAATGTGTTGGTGGAGCGATGGGAGGAGAACAGAGGTAGYARATTAGTCTCRACAAGCTAACATTGGAAYGGTTCTACYTACCTTCGGTCTTTGTTCCCTGCACCATCYTGACYTRTTCTACGTCAGGAAAAGTATYCCTCGTTGGTCGTTGGTCGACGATAGAATYAAGCAATCTCYCCGTTYCTCCGTTMYGATCTCCARACCACAAACGAKTCTTGTCACCGTAATGACAGAAAGTCTTCGCACTGCCCTCTCCCTAGAGCTTGAATGCCTCCACTAGACGTCTATGCAAAYARMGAAGSCAAGGATGTGAGTAGCAGACSAAATGGTGGTCGTAGCAGTTGTAGATCTCCCAAAAAGTCGGTCCCCGCTGATCACGGATGACTCTCATCACCTGACTCCGATCTAATCAGYAGAACCTGGTTGGCCGATGATCCATCCACCTCTTCCTAGTACATACCAAGTTCATTCTGGGCGCTACAAACCCACGAGAGCTCGAGRCGCCGAACAACTGTTCAACAAGGAGGGACATGACACACAGAGAAAAGCAGTGAGATTAAATAATCCAACACACCAAAAGCCCCAAAANNNNANNNCCAACGAATATAAATATATCGGATAATAAGAAGAAGCGGGGTAAATTCGAAACAAAACAGGGTATATTATATGGCCAGATCCAACAGCTTCTTTCCTATAGCTACTTAGGGCCTACGGGTTCTGCGGCTGCAGCGTGAGTGGGGTGTGGGTACCCGAGTAACGGCAGCTCCATAACGAACGATAACCTATCGGCCAAAAAAAGAAAAAGGAAAAAARNGGGTGTCATTTCAAAACATTTTTTGTGTCAATGTACGCGCTCGTAAGACAAGAGGAGGTTTGTTAAAAAGTGTCATCATGGTAAATTGAAAGAAAAGAAGAAATTGGTGGTATATAATGCATTGATTCAAACGGTCAAACGGGAAAGAAAAGAGCCAACCCWTTGCTTGTGAGCGAAAGCAAATGAGAAATGGTCAATGTTGAACGGCGGGTGAACAAGGGTCCAGAAGAAACAAACTATATACTCTAGTAGTTTGTGGTTGTGGCGGGTAGAAAAAGGTAAAGANGANAANGAAAAAGGCGGGGCAAGCGGGAATCGGGACGAGGGTAAACGCGGAGGTTGAGGAGGAGAAACTAGTACTAAGAGGTAATAGGTAGGTAGGTACGTATGTAATAGAAGGTAGTAACAGTAATTGACAATATATAACAAACGACCATCGACACAAATGAAGGGAGGTGAAARGAGAAAAAGAGTCATTGCATCCAAGAAATAAAANAAGCCCAGATTGGTAAAATGTATCAGACACGCTGATGCTYGGAGTTGGAGAGGGAGATGAAGAGGAACAAGCGGCGCCAGGGGGTAAAAAGACCAAGGAAGAAAGCAATCGTAACAGAGGGTAAGATAAAGAGTCAAAACGTTCATGCAATCGTGAGTGTCTCCYTCCCGTAGGTCCCAGGAAAGARACGAAAAAACGCGCCTATAACGTAGCAAGGAAGAGGGGGGTAAGAGTAGGCATCGCATGTTATAATACACACCACACAAAAYAACCCTTCCCACTACATCACATCCATCCTCTCCTCRACAGCCCTTGAAARAGAGAAATTCTAATGAGGCCTAGGACTGCTCGCCCTTGACGGCATCCTGGAGCCGGCGTGACTAGGGAACGGAGACCCGTACGGTGCATCATGATACCTTGGAGTATCGTGTACATCTCCGAAATACCCTTCACCATGGCCCGAGATCCCAATACCACTCGCGCCRGCCAAACCTACAGAGCTCGACTTCTTCTTCAGYACATGGCCATGGTGCCCCGAGATCGGCGAATCACCGGGCGTTGCAACATGCGGCGTTGAACTCTCCGACGARCCCGTCARCACAAACATCGGYGGCTTGSTGCTTGACCCRTTTGACGTTGACGGTGTTGAGGACGGGGAAGGGGGTGAAGGCTGGTTRTACATCCATGTCGCACTCAACACAGTRCTCGCTCCAAYAACAAACGAGAACGTGATGTGGAAGTCGAACAGGACGACGGACGCCAAAAACGAGATGACAATGGCCAGACTGGTTGCGAAACCCTTGAGGATGTTATCCGAGTACTTGATCACAACAGCCGTAATCAGGCCACCAAACACCTGGATYATAACGGTCGCCCATGCCCATCCACCAAAGTTCCTAAAGAGGTCGAGGATGAAGCCCTTGGAAGCGGGGGGAGCGGGGGCGTAGAGGATGGGGAGAAGGGCGGGGATAAGCGAGAAGAGGGAGAGCTGGACGTTCCTGACCCAGAGGTCGGCCTTGGATCCCTTGAGCACCATCTCAAAGTAGACACCAGCAAGGCCGGATGTAAAGCATGCAGCAGTCACCGCACCAAAGCCCTTCAAGGGGTTCATCACATGAACATGGTACTCGTGCGCACTCCCAACAGCGTCCGAATTCTTTGGTATGGCCTGCCTAACCCCCGACCCAGCAGAGGTCTGAATCTGGACAATCCCCACTCCAATCGCCAAAAAGAAGAGGGCCAACCACTTCGTCCCGGACAATTTTTTCCGCAACATCGCAACCGAAAAGGCTGCGGTGGTGAGAATCTTCATCTGATACGTGACTTGGAATGTTGCGACCGGGAGATTGCTAATGGCGACGAATTGAAGCGAGTTTTGAATAACGTAGAGGATAGCCGGGATGGAAAGCTTCCAGCAGTCGGGACTGAGAATTTCACCCCACACCTCCCAGAACGCCGCATACCACAAATTCAACGTGCCCCAAATGGTAGTTGCTCTCCGCGCGCGCGTCGAGGTCGGGTCRTTGAGRATGGATGCGTTGGACAGCGCAATGGCGAACGAWATCGTGCCYTTGAGGAGCTCGTTCAGGAGCACGGCTGACGCGGGTGAATAGGCGAGATGGGGCGGCGTTGACACCCGAGAGTAGTGCATTACGATTGACAGTGCAGCATTCTGGACGGCAAGTGTGACCAAGCTGTCAACGGAAGAATTACCCAAGTCAGCATTTCTCTTGGCGTCCAGCAGAAGCAGAAGGGACTCACGAAACATATTTCAGAGGCAAGCCCAATATTGAAGGTTCGACCTGGTTGTCGAGCTGGGCAATGGCTCCATTGACGACGCTTCCATGCTTCTCCGGGTATGCGACGGCGGTAGAGGGCAACAAGGGAGAGAGTCGTGGACTCGAGCCTTTGCTAGCGATGGCGCTGAGCGCTAGCGATGATGATGAGCGCACTGTGGGCAGTGGTCGCTGATGCATGAGGGGCAGGGTAATTGCTCKTTCGCTGGGGGTTGTTTTTGAGGTTCACGGTGCAGCGGCGGCGACAATAAAATAGTGTTTGAGGAAAGGAACGTCGTTATAATCGTTGGAAAGCTAGGGAGCGATAAGGTTCAACGTTGTGATGAGGGCTAAGAGTGGGACGAGACGGACTACTAGGCGTGCAATATGTCTAGGATAGAATATGGTTATTGCGTGGAGGGTGTCTGCATGTACTGTGGCGACGACGAAAGGGGGCTGTACGCCGGGGAGGACGGTGTCGAGGAACAGAGGGCGACGACGGCGGAGGCAAGAAAGAGCCAAGGCAACGCCCAATTTCAATGTCACGAAATTTGTACGTCCACGCGAAATTCACCAATATTCTGCCACAAAATCCGCACATCTTTCCCACGGCCCCTGTTTCGACCGTGTGCACCCCAGAAATCCTTTTTTCCAGATCAGCGCTGGCCACAGTTTCATAATTCTTGGAGTCATGGAGCACAGTCCTAGAAACCATCACAATCCACCACCACTCGAAGCCCATTGCGTAGTCGCGTAGCGAGCTGAGGCTGCCAGCGAGTCGCCAGCAAACGGGCAAGAGCACCCTTGTTCCATCATTCAAACATTTTCTCTGACAGCATCAGAATTCAATCAACCGCGAACGTGCTCTCTCAGGATGGTCACCTCATCGTCCGATAACCGACAAGGACCGACGAACTCATAACGTGAAGGAGTAAAAATCTGCAAGAAACGAAGAGCATGAGTCTATTGCCATTCCCACTTGAAAGAAGCAAAATGGAGGGAGATAGTACGCAGCCTCAGCCTCGCCTTTACTTCTGCATCCACACCCAGCCAACGTCCCCAATCCCGCGGGAAATGAGACCAGTTGCCTGCACCAAATACCAGGATCTCTCCGTTTAGGAGGACGGGGTGTGTGCTTTTACCAGGTTTATAATCACAGGCTGCGTACTACATGCAACGAACAAGATGATCAACTCACCGTTTATCCGCTCGAACTCCAACCAATCTCGCGCTGCAGTCGTCGTAAAATCATATCATATTGGCGAGAGACTATACAGGAGGCGTTGCTGCAGAAGATGCGGCGTGATCGCAACGCGAAACAATGAATGTAGAACAGCTCCAGGTGATCCTGCGTCCTAGCCCCTCTACCAGAGGGAGAAGCATCAGCAAAGATTGTTTTTGAGCATCCCGTCTTTCTTCGACATTTGTCTGGACTGTCCATCCTAGTGAACGATGCCCAGAACTGGGCGCAGGACAGGACAGTAATTGGAACGCCGGTTGTATGAGAAGAAAAAAAAAGATAGGCGCGTCGGCGGGCTATATAGGATCCTCGGCTGAGCCCGGTCCGCGTTGAAACTCCGCTTCCAGGAAAAATCTGAATTCATTCCGGGCAGCCAGCGAAGTCGTAAACTATGGCAGCGGTGGTAGCCAGGAAAGGTCCAACAGGCGTCCTGCCTGCAGCCTCACCCTTTGCAGAGCTCCTCAGACGCTCGCGCTTCGCCTCCTTCGACCCAGAGATCAAGCAAACCTACAGCGCACCCCCCGCCTTCGCCCACCGCGGAAACTGGGGTCTCAAGCGACCCATCTCCCCAGCGTCGACGGAACGCGTTCATTACCCTCAAGTCCTACGAGGAACACGCGCAGTACATCGAATGGAACAACGCCGAGGACCAAGTCCGGTTCATCAAACGCTTCGAGGAGCTCAACCTCACCCCCCCAAATCGCCAGCAATGACCCGCGAGCACCGACATCCGTGGAACAGAAATCCATGCTGTGGAACAAAAACTTGGGACCCGTAGCAAGCAGTCTCTGGCTCACGGACTCCGAATTCGACACTGCCAAGGACAGGGAGTACCGATACGCCGCCTACGAGCAGCCACCCGCCGCAGAAGAGAAGGCAGCAGAAGAGGAAGAAGTGTACGAGGACATTTCCAGCCTAGGCAAACGCGGACCTGGCCACTACGGTGCCGCAGCCCAGCACGCTACGAAAGCCTCCTTGGCCCCTCTAGCCAGGAGCGAGCCCTGGAACTTCCGCCAACCCAACATCCTCGCGATGAGTCCCAGCGAATTCGAATCCTACATCGAAAAGCTCCGCACTCTCCGACCCATCTTCTACGAAAAAATCCGTGCCCAGCTCCAACTAAAAGCCAAGGCCGGCCAGCTCAACGGCACTTTGCTCAACCCGGACATGGACGACTTCCAGCTCGCCATCGCCAACGTCGTCTCGAGCGACCACCGCGCCTTCCTCAACGAGTACTTCGAAGGGGAGTACGCTGAACGCGACGGCGACACAGAGCCTGCCGCACCCGATTTCGAGACAGACGAAGCCCTCCCTAAAGAATTCGTCAACCCCAAGATCAAGCCCCAACCACACCGGAACGGCGGGCTGATGTACGCCCACCCCTCCCTCCTCGATACGTACTTCACCACCACACCCCAATCCGCCTTTGTACTCGGCGCTAAAGAGTCGGCCCGGATGTCGAGCACCACAGACGTCGGCTTCAACGTCAGCTTCGGTGGTGTCGTCGCACACCTCGAGAGAGTTCCTTCGCACAAGGAACCGCTCTTCACGCGCACCTCTGGTCCTACAGGCGCCGAGGTCGACCAGAGCGTTGTAGGTGTCCGGGTGAGCGAGTACGTCGTCGAGCAGCCACCTCGAGTTGTCGGTCGCCACGGGCAAGGTCTCAACGGTGTCACGGTGCGCGAGAAGGTCGTGTTGAGCCCGCCGCATCACGAGAGGCACCCGGGCAANCCTGAGCGTCCGGGTACGAAGAAATATGTTTCGTCGAGGGATGATCCTATGCCTATCAGTATGAGGCCCAGGATGTTTGCGCAGGGCAGCTTTTGGACAACTCCGAATGGGCAATCGCATGCGGTGAGGACTGGGAAGAAGGGGGCGCCGAGGGTGAAGGACGCGCTTTCGAGTTTGAGGCGGATGGCACAGTCGGTGCCGGGATCTGAAGGCTCTTCTTAGATTCAATTGATAGATTGGGATGGGTGTCGTACATGTTATTTTGCTTTGCTCATAATCGATACATATCATAATTTCTCCAGACACGAGCACTATTGGGATTTGGAATATCCTGAATCGAGGAGTAAATTTGCACCCTTTCCCAATCGGTTTTCGTTAGTCCCCTGCCTGAAGAGAACACTATTTGTCTTGTCAAGGAATGCGATTATCCTGATTACTGACGCAGTCCACCCTGCCCATCCCAAGTGCGAAGTGTTTCATCCCTTGAGCCAGAGACAATGTGCTGTCGGTCAGGAGATATAACAACATTCATCGCCGAAGCTGTACGTCCTCCAAACGTCACCCAACGATGCCCCCGAATATGAGATAATGCGCTGTCCGTCAGTCGTCTCTGGTCTCTTGGACACTTCCGAATGGGCAGTCGCAAACAGTGAGAGCACTGAATGTGCGTCGAGCACGGCGCAGCTCGGCTACGAGATGGGGGTGCACCTACTACGTAGCATAGGCATTTCGAGTAATTTAAAGCTGGTTTCGAAAGCCTTGCCAACTCCGAGCTAGCGCTAGAGATATGACGCAGTACAATCAACAAGGGGGCAGACCCTAGTAGAGTGCTGCCCTCACTGCGCAACGGTTGAATGACGTTCATATTAGTCTACTACTATCGTCGTCAACATCCTCTGAGTATATGCTGCAAACTGTGTGACTCTGAATCATGACATTGAGTATATTCGTAATTACAACATTCCGGCATAAATAAATAGAAGCCTTATCCCTAAATCCACTGGGAAGCGCTGTATTAGCAAAGCAAATATGAAGTAGTCGTTGAGAGAATGACATATAATACCCTGTATACATGTGGTGAGAACTTGAAAGCAATCTCTATTTCTTGACCTTTTGCTGGTGGAAAAGAGCCAATTCTGCCTTCAAATCCTCAATTTCTTGCCAATCTTGATCATCTTCAGTCAGCTCATATCGCTTTTCAAGAGCCACCACAAATTGCTGAACTGCACCCTGCCGGTATCTGTGCCCAGGGGGACAGAGAACCAGTCGTTCCCTACAATGTGATATTGCTTCATTGAGGACATCCACACCATCCACACTTCCATTTTGCTCAAATTGGGATAGAAGTGCATTGGCAAGGTTGTTGAGTGATGTGGAGCGACCTGGATGAGGTGCAGGGCGGAGTCCAAGTGCCTCACGATGCAGTGAAATCGCCTCAGTCAATGTTCGAATGCCACCATTGCACCTATAGAGGGATTGAAGAGCACTGGCAAGGTTGTTGAGTGACATGGAGCGATCTGGGTGAGGTGCAGGGCGGAGTCCAAGTGATTCTTGGTGACACAAAATTGCCTCGCTAAGGATAACCCTGTCTCCATTTTGCTGATAACAGGACATAAGGGCACTAGCAAGGTTGTTGAGTGATTCTCCACGATCAGGGTGCTGGTCGGTTTGAATATGTAAAGCATGTTGAAAGGCTACCACCGCTTCCTCATGCATCTGAAGGATACCTGTCCTATTGCCCCGCGCAGCGTAGCACCTTCCAAGCTGTGACCACACTTCAGCATCACCGTCATCTATCCGTATGGCAACCTCCAAACAAGCCACCTCGAATTCCCAGCAATCTTGACCAATTTTGCCCAGAGAATTGGCGAGTCCCCTCAGAATCGACACCATACCATCCTCTGCACCAATATTATCCATCATCTTCGAATCCATTTCCCCGGGCACCAAGCTTTCGAGAAACAACGCTGCCCATTGCCGTTGCGCCTCGGCTGTGATCTTCCGTAGCGTCGAACAGTGCTCTGTCTGTGACCATTGCTCATGTGAGCGTGGGGTTCCCCTGAACACATGGAACGGCCAGTACTTCATGGCATAACGTTGGTGGCTGTATAGATCGGAGACGTGATGTGATGACGATGGAAGCCTGGCAAGCTGGTTGAGACAGCCCAGGCCCAGCGCAGAGTGGGAATCCAAGGTAGAGATCGAGAAAGAGCTTTCTGTCGTTGTGGCTTGGACATACTCGAGAAATGACATATGGAAGAGCGTTGTCGCTGGGTGAACCATCCCCTCCGAGCCTGGAGGCGGGGATCGGGTCTGTAGAGCGGATAGATCGAATTGGATACGGTTTATAAGATGGGTACGGATTTCTGCAAGCATCGAAAAGTCGGATGGGGAAAGTGCTTCTTGAAGGCCAATGCTCGCTCCTAGATACCGTCGGAGCTGTCTTTGGTCTTCAGGAGAGCGGAAGAGGCGCAAAAGCGCGTTGCGANTACAGCTNCCCCGAGCCCATCACTATCACCAACCTGACGCCTACTTCCGACAATCTCTTCGAGAATTTCGTGGGGCGGCGACTCGCTGAGCCGATGCGAAAGCAACGCGATCACAGTCGCGGCCCACACCGGGAGACCGCCTGAGAGCTCCGTGAGCTTGTCGACGTCGGAAGGGGTCGCCATTCGCCCATCCACCCACGGGACGGTCTCTAGATGTTTGTGGAAATAGGTCTTGATAGCCTCCTTTGAAATAGGACCAAGAGCGTATGTGCGGATGGAGAGCTTCTCAATTCCGGGTAAGTGGGAGGCGCATGGGTTCAAACGATCCGTGATGAGGAATTTGACGACGCGACTTTGTGAGTTGAGGTGAGCGAGCGACTTGATGAAATGCGGATGATCCCGCCATTCGTCCATAGCATCGATGATGATGATGAGGGGTTGCCGGCGGTTGAGCGATCGCAAGGGCTCGAAGATGTACTTCTCGAGGTGTTTTTCGAGCGAGGTACCATGGGATTGATCCATTGCTTCCACAATCTTCGGTATTGCCTGCGGATGGATGCTCCCGATTTCGTGAGCTATCATCTTGATGATCGCCTCGGGCCCGGATGTATCTGTCGGAAAGGCGCTCAGCGAAATAGAGCCCCCCAAGCGATCGGCTGACCGAAACTTGTCTGAGAGGTGGCCAGCAAGCGTCGACTTGCCTATGCCGGCCGGCCCATGAATCGCACAGCACAAGCTCAGTCCGCTTGACTCCCGTTCGCATAACTCCTCGACATCCGGCTTCCGACTATCAGGTAGGTACTCCGCTCGCCTCGCACTCATTTCTGGATGCTTTGGAAGCGCATCGAACCTCGTTCGTTCTGGCAGGGCGCCGTGTCAGTAGATTCGATCGATAGCTCCAGTAGTTCACGCACCAATGTTAACAGCATCATGATGGATCGACGTCTCGTTGACTATACTGACCTGAGCTGCATTGGGTGCATAGACCAAGTCCCTNCATTTGAAAATGGTGAGCGCCGGCGAGGATCGATTGACTTCCGGGTGCTTGCAGAGAATGGGCAGATAGAACTCGGTCTTGAGGATCGTGTGATGTCGTAGTCTTGCTGCCCCCTGTAGCAGGGCGGATTGATAACTCTGAGAGGGGGTCCTGTGCAACCAGGGCCGAGGTGGAGGCTACGAGGCACGTAGCGTTTGCCGAAGAGCGCAACGATTCAACTCGATCGGCCTCGTTTGTAGACGGGTGCTTTGGCAGCTGAGGAATGGAGTCTTGCGGAAGGGAAGGGGTCGAAGGGTTGTAAGCTGTGAATAGGCCGACGCCCTGATTAGGGGTTGAGTCGACCGAGGTCGTGTGTTCAGAAGCAGAGTTGCGGCTGGGGCCCTTGAGCGAAATCGAGCCGAAGCGGGGCAGGAACTTGAACCCCTTGGGCATCGTGTGGGGATGGAGGGAATCTAGCAAGGCAGTGACGGTGAGGGAGGAAGCGAGTAGTAAAACCGTGCACACCAACCGTTGTGGCCAGAATGAAGTTGAATACTTAGGGCTGTGATACCTGAAGGATGCCCGCAATCGTGAGAAGAAGTCAGTCACGTACCATCAAAGCTGGGCATCAAGCTTGAAGCTCAGACTCAGCTAACTCGTCGTCCCCAAGCAAGTTACAGTCGTTTGCAAAATAAACTGCGGTGTCTTTTTTTTTTCTTCGAGCAAGTTGTGACATGATGTCACTGTTGCCGCTGTCCTCCCACCATGCCCGGAACGTCGTCCACCCATCCGCTACGCCATTTCAGCATCCTTTTCAACCACCCACCCAAATTTAGTGTGACCGTTGCTGACAGCCGTCACATGTTCACAACTTGCTCGAAAAAAAAAAACACGACTGCAGTTTATTTTGCAAACGACTGTAACTTGCGAGATCCCTACAGCTCTAGAACCACCCAGCCGTCTTGGCTCCCGTCTATTCCGCTATTTCGGAACTCGTCCCTCCTCACAGTGTGTGCTGAGGACAGGCCCGTGTTCGTCGTCATTTTTGTACAAGTGCGTCAACGAGCCTTCCTCCTGCACCACAAGACATGGTTTAGTACTTCCCAAACCCAAAAAAATTTAGTAAGAAATCGATTTTATCACTTTTGGCTCGTGAGCACGTCTAATTAACTTGTCTGAAGGGGGGAAGGGGTCGAGGGGCCGCCAAGGGTGAAGGACGTCCGTTCGACTTTGAGGCGGGGCATAGTCGGTGCCCGGGCTGGAAGGTTCCTTTTAGATGGGATCGATAGACTGGGATGGCTGTAGTACATGATATTTTGATTTGCTCATAATCAATATTCATCATAAGTTCTACGAGTACTGTCGGGATTTGGAATATTTTGAGTTTAGGAGTAAATCTGCACCCTCTCCCAATCGGTACCTTCCACAGCTTCGTTAATCCCATGCCTGGAGAGTGAACCTTACTTTCAGCAGGATGAAGTAGCGG
The DNA here is from genome assembly GCA_027579435.1 of Candolleomyces eurysporus. Taxonomy (NCBI): domain Eukaryota; kingdom Fungi; phylum Basidiomycota; class Agaricomycetes; order Agaricales; family Psathyrellaceae; genus Candolleomyces; species Candolleomyces eurysporus. Next base: position 42,209 of record JANBPK010001061.1, read on the forward strand.
AGAACAGCACTTACGATTCTCGAAGATGCCTGACAACCTTATGAGGAGTCCACAACCTCTCAATCGGAAGGTCGTGAGGGCATCTCAAGCACCTGTTCTCCAAGTGTGCGTTCACCTTGTAGATAAAAGGTCTACGCTGACGGTATACCCCAGCCTGAAGGAACACGTGAGGAAAGTGGATAATATCGTGATTGCGTTTAGGGGTTTCGATGTTATGACTATCGGGGCGGGTTGAGGCGTGAGCGGAATATACTAGTACATTATAGCGGTGCGTACCTTTCCACAACGTGCTCCAAAGCTTCACCATACCGCACCGCTGAAACCAGATGCTCCGAACAATGCGAGCATCCCCATACCGGTTTTTCAGGTCCGGGATAGGTGGCACGTTCGTGGCCTTTGACAAAACGCGTAGTGACGGGAGTTAGGAGGTGAAATCNGGGGCGCCACTTCTTCGCGCTGGCGGGCGAGTACAGTGTAGGTGACCTGTTGTAGAGAGTTGGTGATTAGTAGATATATATTTCCCGGCATGTTAAGCAAGAGAACGGGAGACCACATACGCATTCTCTCCAATTCAAAACCTTCCACCCGCTTCCATCCCATCCTAATATCTCACATGCCCACCGGGCATCAACCTCATCCATCTCTGCCGCCGTCGTCCCCGCCGGATCCCTCCCAAGACTCTTCAAAAGCGTGTTTACGACAACGTCTTTGCCTTCAGAACACCAGCTGAAACAGGCACTGGCCGTGCAGTGTGGGACTGCCTGGGATCCACACATATGGGCGAGGATGGCGTCACACCCGCATAAAGCTACTCCGGAACGATGGGATACTTTGAGGCAGGTCTCGCAGGCGAATACTAAGAGGGCAAGGTCGAGGGCCTTAAGCGGTATTGGTGCTTTATTTTGCGGAGTTCCCCACCGCCGCCGCCGCCTATTTGACGAGGAGGACGACTTGGATGCTGAGTCGGCTGAGGTAGGAGGTTCGAGCAAGTCCCGGATTGACTGAACATCGTCTTCATAAAACTGAAGGATACGTAAGAGTTCCTGTTTCCTGTTCTTTCTCCAGTCGGCCACGGCAGAGGCGAACACTTCGTGCGTAACCGTTGCGTTCGAGGATACGCCGTCATCAGATGATGCCTCTTCTGATTCGTCCATCTTAAATAAGTCTTCAAATTCATCACAACGTTCGAGCCTTTTTTCCGGTGGACAGTGTGCCCAGTGCGATGGTGGTACCTGTCGCTTGTAGTCTCGATACAAGTTTATGACACGATTGCGGTTTTCTTCCTTCAACCGTTCTTGCTGAGTCGCTTTCAGGAACGGACTCAAGCAATGAACGTGACAGCGAAGATCTGGAAGAAAGAGCATACCATGGCCTCAGTCGTTGTAAGATTCCACAAAATCAACGTATGTAGCACTCACCTATCTTCGATAGACCTCTCATGCTTATAGTTGTAAAATACGTGTTAATATTGCTGGATGCGTTTTCAAAGTCGGCAGGGGTGTACTTCAGTTTTTCGAAATGCTTTCGAAGTCTGGCGAGGCTCGTCGGTATTTTTTTAAGACTCTGAGCGCATAGTGCCATGAAGCTCACCGTCTGTCATAGAATAGCTTCTCCAATTCTTGCATCTCCTCGAAGAGGTTGATGGCCCACCTAACAGACTGTTGTGCGTACTATGCAGTCGACTCTGAGCGTTAGGCCGTGCAGCGAAGAAGCTCAGTACCTACTTCAAAATGTGCGCCTACTTCCAGTATCGTCTCATCTTTAATCTGGATCCACGACGGCCCTCTCTCGTCACACTGGGGGCACGCAAAGGCGAGGTTCTTTGAAATATCTTCCTTCAGAAAATAGCCATCGTATCTGCCTGTGTTTGTCCACTTCAAGCTCGCATCTAAGAACGAGTTCAGTACATGTTGAAAAATCAACTCGTTTGGAATCCACTGACCGAACATAGCTGATCTCCGGCTCATGCCCCACACTATGCCGAATTTAAGCCCAGAAAGTGAATGAGGATGGCCTTTGCACCATCGCATAGTCTCAGTTTTGTATAGTGTAATCTTTCTCTGCAGACACACGAAGTCGCGCCGTTAGTTATCGAGATGGGCGGGTGGACGAATGCATACCCAGCAAATGTCGCATAGCCTTCTCATAAGTCCGAAATCCAGGTGCGCCTTAACAGAACCACAATCCTGTAATGTTCAATCCGTCAGCATGAAGGCGCCGCTCGAACCTCACTAGGAGCACCTACCTCGCACACCGTGGATCCAAAAAGGAAGGTAGCCCATTGAGGTTTGGATATCCCTGGAGGACATGGTGGTGCGAGCTCACGGTGTTCTTCAAAGCTTCTCTGCCAGGCAAACGCGAGTGCAGGAGATATCACAAGTTTCCGGAGAGACTTTGATGTGATGGACAGGTGGTATAGGTCGATTGGATGGAGGTGTGAGAGGATCTGGAACAAACGAAGGGGAGGGGACACGTTAGTTGTCGCACCGAGAATGCATCGATCAGAGTACCGCTTACCTCGAAGCAAACGTCAAGAGGCAAGCTCAGGATGGCACCGAACAGCGCTGTGGCTATTGGACTACGAATAAGGCGCTGAGCCTTGACTTCCAATCTGACCTTCCGAAGCACAAAACCTCGAAGGTAGTTCCCTGGTAGTGCGAGATCGAACCAGTCAGTGTCTCAGTGGCAAAAGCTGCAGAAACCAGACTCGCGATTTTCACGATTGGATGTGAAGCGTTTCACGGTCGCTACATCTACCTCGCCGTGAATTTGGACGTCATTCAACTCTCGCAAGAGCTCTGAAGCGGTCAGGGTGGAGAATGGATGTTCAAAGAGCTCTTCCTCGAGGAAATCTTGTCTATCCATGCTGCACGAAAAAGTTCAGAAGTAATCCGCGGCTTCGTTATGGTCTCAGGATGGTGCCACGCTAGCTCAAGGTTGGGCGGCGTCCTTGGGGAGATGATGCTATGCCTATCGATACCGAACCCAGGATGTTTGCATCGGGCTCCCTGGACGCTTCCGGACGGGCAGCCGCAGGTGACGTAGAGGAAAAGAGGTCGCCGAGGGTGAAGACAGCGCCGTTTTGAGTCCGAGGAGTGTGTATAATGGGTACTCCACGTTACTGTGGGCCTCTAGCTTAGACAAGTCTCTTGCACGTAGCAGAAGACCCTTTGATAGGATTTGTCCTACTACTTACGTTAAGTGGGGTCCGACTCCAAGTGGGTCTACCTCCCCGCGATGGCCATCTACTCCAAGCATGTACAAACATGGCATGCTCTGAGTACAGTGTCGGACGGGTGCTCGCTTCAATCAAACCCGTAGTATGACAATCTGCCCGGGACTGAAGGTGCCTCTAAAATGGATAGATTGGGATTGGTACGTGTTATTTGCTTTGTTTGATCATAATTCAATATATATGGTAATCTCTGCTCGATTCCGCCGCCGTCCTAGTTATCTCGCATACCCACCGCGTATCAACCTCATCAATCTCCGCCAGCAAATCCTTCCCAAGACACTTTGAAAGCGAGGTCACAATGACATCTTCGCCCTCAGAAGACCAGCTGAAATAGGCACGAGGCGCCGGGTGAAGCACCACTTGACATGAGAGGACGACTCTTCATCCCTAAAACTATTCCGGAATGATGGGACAGTTTGCGGCAGGCGTCGCAGGTGAATATGGAGATGGAGAGGTTGAGGGCCCTAGGTGATATGGGGATTTTCTGTTGCTGATGCTGAGTTCCCCGCTACCGCTGCCTACGCCTAGACAATGATGTGGACTCGGACTGTGGGTCGGCAGCAGGAGATTCGAGCAAGTTCCCGACACACTGAGCATCTGGATCGTCTTCAGAGAGCCGCAGGATACGTGGGAGTACTGCTTTTTGTTCTTTCTCCAGTTGGCAACGGCAGAGGCGAATAATTCATACGTAGCCGCTGCATTCGAGCAGACGTCGTCATTAGGCGCCTCCTCCGAAAATTCCATCTTGAAGAAGCCTTCAAACTCATGATAATGTTCAAGTCTTTTCTCTGGTGGACAATCTATCCATTGCGACGGCGGTGTGTGGCGCTTGTATTCTCGGTATAACTCTATGACCCGATTGTGGTTTTCTTCCTTCAACCGTTTTTGCCGAGTCGCTTTGAGGAACGGACGCAAAGAATGAACGTGGAAGCGAAGATCTGGAGTGAGGGCGTGCCATGAACGTCAGTCGTTTTAGTATCATACAGAACACTGTGTGCAGGCAGCAGCGCTCACCTATTTTCGAAAGGCCTCTCATCCTCACGGTTGCGAAATAATCGTTTATCTTTTTGGACGCGTTTTTAAAATCGGCGGGGATGTAATTCAGCTTGTTGAAGCTTCTTCGAAGCCTAGCGAGGTTCGTCAGCATTCCTCAAGAATGTGAGCGCATGTGCCATGAAGCTCACCGTCTCTTATAGAATGACCCTTCCAATTCTTGTATTTCTTGGAAAAGGTTGGTTGCCCACTCAACTGACTGTTGTGCGTGCTATGAAATCGACTCTGAGCATTACTTTTTGTTACAAAGAAGCCCAGTACCCACTTTAAAGCGTGCTGCCATTTCCAGCGTAGTTTTGTCTTTAATCTGCATCCACAATGGCCCTCTCTCGTCACACTGCGGACACGCAAAGGCGAGGTTCTTGAGAATATCTTCTTTCACGAAGGAGTCGTCATCATTTCTGCCTGCCTTTCCCCAGTTCAAGCTGACATCTAGATACGCCGTCAGTATCTATATTCAAAGGTCAACTTGTTTGGCATCCACTGACCGAATATAGCTGATCTCCGGCTCATGCCCCACACTATGCCGAATTTAAGACCTAAAAGTGAATGAGAATGGCCTTTGCACCATCGCATGGTCTCGGTTTTGTATAGTGTGGTCTTTCTCTGCAGATAGACATAATCGCGCCGTTAGTTATTGAGATAGGTGGCTGGCGAGCACGTACCCAGCAATCGTGACATAGCCTCTTCACAAGCCCAAAGTCCAGGCATGCCTTGGCGGACCCACAATGCTACCACGTTCCATCAGCACGGAAGCGCCCGACAAATAATCCGGCTACCAGGGGGACATACCTCGCAAACAGTGGATCCGAAAAGAAACGTGGCCCATTGAGGTACAGATATTCCTGAGGGACACTCTGGCACGACCCCACGATGTTCTTCAAAGCTTCGGTGCCAGGCAAAAGCGAGTTCAAGGGACAGTAGAAGCTCCCGAAGAGACCTTGACGTGATGGAGAGGTGATACAGGTCGATTGGATGGAGATGAGAGAGAATCTGGGGGAAACGAAAGGGAGGAGACATCGTTAGTTCTCATACCGAAATTATATCTATCGTACTAGCGCTTACTTCGAGGCAAACGTCGAGAGGCAGGTGCAGGATGATGCTGAACAGCGCTGTGGCTATTGGAGTACGAGTGAAGCGCCGAGCCCTGACTTCCAACCTGACCTTGCGGAGCACAAAACCTCGAAGGTAGTTACCTAGTGTGAGCCGTTAGTTTCTCAGTGGCAGAAATTCTAGTGCGAGAGGAGAGATCGAACTCACGATTTTCGCGATGAGATCTGTGGCGTTTCACGGTCGCCAGATCGACCTTGCCGTCAGCTTGGGCACTATTCAATTCTCCCAAGAGCTCCGAAGGGGTCAGGGTAGAGAATGGATACTCGAAGAGCTCTTCTTGTGCGTGTTGCCACTCCATGGGGCACGAAACAGAAGGAGGACGATTAGGGTTTTCGAAGCTATCCGTCTAAACAGCAATGCCTCATTATATAGTCTCAGGGTGGACCCACACAGTGCACGTTGGCGACATGCGACCTTTATGGACTCCGAAAATACGGGTGATCCCTAGTCATTTATTCTATTCCCTGTGGGTGAGCCCGGTCATGGAATAGGGAGGAGAGGAAGACGAAAGCCCCCCCCGCGGGCCCACTAGACGCGTCTCCTGCCCCGTCAAAGCACACCAAACAGAGTGCAGAGATAGATAAAATAAGGATAATCTCTTATCCAGATATCAGGGTGTACTGTACCGAACTGTAGAGGTGCGATCAGATTTGGGTCGTTACATTTTGCGCACCGGGAAAATAGTACGCGTTACCGTTGCCTGTGTCAGCAATACAGCCTTTGAGGAAACAAAACACCCGCTTCGCCTCCATTTCTCTTCACGATTTTTGTTTCTTTTTGGAACTGAACAAGTAGCTGCTATTGACAGCCATACCAAATTGGGCTCGTTTCGAATGACCTTGCCCAAACCCTGCCTGTCCTTGCTACCAGCCGGCTTGTTTGTTCATTCCGAAGGTAGAAAAATATCAAGAGGAGAAGTTAGAGGAGAACGATCGTTTCCTGACCAGCTGAAAATAGTGTTGCAGCAAGGTGAGGCCAAGGGACCTTAAGGTATTTGATGGCGCACGTTGAGAGACCGAGAGCTGAAGTTAAGGTTTGTCGACTCCCACGGCGCCTTCCTGATTCAGATGTTCCTCCCCCGAAACAGACCAGTACCAGATGTAGAATGTAGATTGTGATAATAGAACGACCATGTGCTAGGGATATCGAGTCCGAGAGCCTCTCAAGCTCAAGAAATTCAAGCAAGCCGAGCAAAACCTTTGGATCAAAGTCAAGTGCTCCGACTTCGGCGAGCTCAACCCAATCGTTCAGAAAGTCCAAAGTTTAGGTGGACCCACAGTGCACATTGGGCGACATGCGACCTTTGCGGACTCCAGAAAGACAGGCAATCCCTCGTGATATACTTGATTCCCTGTGGGTGAGCCTGGTGATGGAATGGCGAGAAGAGGGAGACGAGAGCAGACGTCACGCTCACGCGGACGCGATCATGGCTTATCAAAGCAAACCAAATGGATGTGCAGGGATACACAAACAAGAATAAGATTTAGATATCAGAGTAGATAGGGTATAGTTAGTCTAAGCCAATCCAGGTCGATAGGATCATTCGCTATGTGATTCGTACCGGCTTCTGTGTCGCACCAAAATCGTTTGGGTAACGACGGTAAATTCCTCCTTCCTGGGTCAAGTCATGTCCACGGGGACACGTTGTGCTGCCTTTTTCGGGTGGCGATCCTGAGCGAGGATACCCTACGCGGTTGTTTTCGATAGTCAAACGATCACATTGCACACACAATGTTCTGATGATGCACTTTGCGTGCCATGAGTTGACTTTCCTCCAATTGGTTAATTCCTTGTCGTATGCAAGCTTCAAGGATTCGGAGTCGAGGATCTGCCACCTCGTCTGATTGCTCTCGAAACCCTCTTCTTCTGAGTGTGCCTCGTATGCATGCAAGATCTGAAAGCGAGGTAAGTAAAATCACCCAAAGAATGGAGAATTAAACTCACTGCATGACGCCAATCCATGGCAATCCGCCTCACTTTTCCGGTTTCTTTACGGCAACTCAAGCATTCAACACGCTGATCAGCTTCATCCAATTCTTTCCAGGTGGTTGTCTTGGGGTCTTTTCCGAGCGCAGTAACAACGGTACTTGCGCATGTAGATGAAACCTGGTCGAATTCGACTTGATCGTGACCTTCATTCCAAGCACAATTTGGATCGCCACTTTCTACCTCCGACTCAGGTTCCTTGTTTTCTTTCTTGTGTCGAGAAATGAGACAGCGATGCGTAAGAACGTTCGGGTACACCAGTATTTCTGGGCACCATTTGCAAGAAAAGAGGGTGGTTGCGAGGTCCAGTGCTGCAGCGTCGAGAGCAGGCGCTTTGTCGTTCGCCTTCGACTTTGCCTTNCCCCCGCCGAGCAGCATTCTTTCCGCCCTCGTGTGCTTGAGGAAGTAAGTTGAGCAAAACGTTCGCTGTATTTTCTGCCCAACTCTTGAATACTTCAGGGAGTTTGTCCAAATGAGCGAGCATATCGGCTTGTGTGACTTGCTGGTCTCGCGGAGCGTCGTATACCAGGGTTTTGAATGGTTCCATCATTGCCAGTTCCCGAGAAGTAGGACCGATTAGTTCGAGGTCTCTGTGGTGGCTGACGAAATACCGATGAACTCCCCAAACACATCCACTCCGCTGGTAGAGACAATTAGCCCGGTCTTTTTTCTCGAATTCCTTCCTCAACTCTTCGAAAATATCGACGAGGTCGGGCATGAGTTTCTCCCACTCTATGAGCAACTTATCAGTCGCAAACGTTGAGAATATGTGAAAATGCATACCTCTCTCCGTGAGTGGCTTAACTCCTTTGAAACCCGGCAAAGTTGCCAATCCATGCCGAGGCAGGCGTGCCAGGTCATTCCCATAGCCTGTATGCCAGAAACGAATCAACAAACAATGCCTGAGAGGCTAATGCAAGAGAAGCATTGTTTACCAAGATCGGTTAGCCTGGTGGTGAGCCTGCAGCAGAAAGTCAGCCAAAAATAGAGGGTTGATCAAGCCAAAGTCACATACGCTTCCACACGATTATTGCGACGAGCTTGAACATCATCCTTCTTAGCCTTTGTCATTTTCCACTCCCAACCTCGGAACGTCCAGGCCTGATACACTTCAATTGAACACAAGCAAATAATTTGAAAATGACGAGCCAACACGCACAGTTTCATTTCTCTTTGCCATTTTTTTCATTCCCTGCTCGATAAAAGCTTTTCGTTGGACCGGAGAGTCTGCAAGGCGAGCTAGTTCCTCCGAACACCTTTCGTAGTCCGCTCGGGGGTGCATATAAGTATACACTTTGGTGGGATTCAAGTTAGAACGCCGCTCAGCCTTTGCAACGATAAAATACCTACTGCCATCAATTTTCTCGTAGTATGAAGGAATTATCGAGCGGATATCCCTAGAATCCATTGCGAATCCCGCTTTAATAAACCTGAGAACCCGGTCAACGTGAGACGAAGCTAGTTCGCAAAGAGTCAAAGCGACTCACTCCTTATCAAGACAGCCCTTGCAGAAACGCAAGTAGCAGACCCACGAGGTCTTGAGACCATGAATAGCATCACAATACTGAAAATAATGTCAAGCTTTGATTTCACTGAGCATCACTGGCACTCACGAAACAAGTGCGCCCATACAGCAGATTCGCGTACTGCGGTAATGTCAGTTCCTCGGGACATTGTGGTGGTACCGGTTCAACGGATTCAAAGGCCTACATCGACAAAGTATTGTGAGCCATATCGTCCAGTCTGCAAGAGCCATTCGGATCTCACCCTTTTCCACAGCGGAAGCGCGACAGTGCGATCCAACAGGAGGCCGCGCAAGGCTTTGTTCGCCATGGTCAGACCAAGTAAATCAGCTGGTAGAAGGTACTTGAAGATCTCCAGGAGGATGTCAAAGGGCATTTCGACAACCATCTTGAGCTGGCCGCGCTTTCCCTTCACTTTGGCCCAAGAGGGATTCGGCTTTGAGGCAGAAGCTTTAGTGTTCTTGCTGGGAATGTCATCGGACACCTTTGCCTTCTTCCGGGTATTGGTAACTTTCGCCTTGGTTGTAGTAGATTTGCTGGCAACATCGTCGGACACCTTTTGCTTCTTCTGGGTATTGGTGACCTTCGCCTTGGTCGAAGTAGACTTCTTAGAGCTAGACGAAGCCGCCTTGGAGGCCTTTTCCTCCTTTTGCTGTAAACGAGCAGAGGAGCGAGTCATGGCAAAGGATAGAGTGATGTTACTACAAGTCGCGTTGGTATTTATACGCGCACTCGGCGTCAAGTCGCCGATACTCAGCTCAGGCTGATGGTTGCTGTCAGCGAGCCTGATGGCGCATCAGTGGAATCGTCGGGCCGACGCGTCGGGAGCGTACCAGAGCCGGACGTTGATGGGAAAAATGACTTCAACATATGCACGAGCTCACACGAAGCACTTGGCCAAGCTGACTCCGCATAGATGGCGCGGAGAGGCTGTGGATTGTACTAAATTGACAATTCCATTTGTCCACCAAGTCCTGGAATTAAATCAAACCATATCACTTGTAGCAGAGCATAGAGGATTGATCACAAAATTAGACGGGGATGTCGAGTGAATACCAGGCACACGGGCGTGATAACCACGACAGAAAGGAGTAAAAGGCGAACGACAGCACGATGCCCAAAGACTCATGCATTCTCTCCTTAATTATGTATGTATTTGGTCGAATGAACGAACGAAATGGATGATCAAAGAAAGGTCCCGTAAAATACATAGTTGCGTCCAGTGAAGTGAAGTAGTTGAACAAACGTAAGAATCCAAAATCCGCATAGTAGTAAAGTGTCAATGTGAGAGAGAGGTAGATTGGCAGAAACGGGAGAAGAACTGGAATGAAATGAATGAATGTGGTGAAATAAATTATGCGAAGCCTAAGATGTATAATATGGTATCCAGAAGTAAACTAATCCGTGTAGATAGAAGCGAAAAGAAGTGGGGGGAAAGGTAGCGCAAGGATGGATCCAAATGAATGACAAGGAAGCCGAAGTTAATGGTATATCTGTGACAAACTCGGGAACAAGGGAGGTCCAGAACGAGGAGGGTTGGCAGATAGGTTCCTTCATGATGCTGTTACTGTTGATACGAACATCACTGGCAAAACCATACCGGCCACCGGGCGCCTTCCACCTATCGTAAGCCGCTGTCACCCTCATCACCTCCGCCCCCTCCACCGCTATTGTTATTCCCACCAGCGAGGTCAATGAAGCGCGTAACACGCCTAGTGGCCTTCACATTCTTCCCCCAATCATCTTCATCATCATTCCCGCTGCTCATCGCGTGTCGTTCACACAACATCCGCCCATCCACCTCGAAGTATTCCTTCAATCGTTCCCGACAATCAGGGTATCCCGGGTATTCACAAGTCATGCAATCTGGATGGTATCGATCCCCAGCATGCGAAACAGCACAAGGGCCCTCAATAGGCTGCCCACACCGCGCGGCAGCACACAAAGATTCGTTGGCTTCATGGTAATGATAAGCACAAAACGGTTTCCCATCAAACACATAAAACGTCTTGTCCGGGAAGGGTTTCTATTCAAAAGAACACAAATAGTTTAGTCTCGGTCAGTAAAATGAACGTGGGGTTGACAGAAGCTGAGATGAACAGTGTTACGCACATGGCAGGTGTGGCAATTGAAGCATTCTTTGTGATACTTGCCCTTCAGCTGACCATCTGAAGAGGAGACCGCCTGCTTCTCGATTGGCAGATTGCAGCGACGGCACTATTATAAAAAGGGGTCAATGACGAGGATCTGAGAAATGAACAAGAACCCGCTCACCTTGGGCAGGTACATATTCTTCCAACACCGTTCACATAATATGCTCCCTGTATCAACCTGAATCCACCGCCCATCGTCGATCGTCTTCCTGCACTTCACGCAGACCTTTTCCTTCCTCCTCCTCTCCTTCGTGCGACCCTCCCCAGATGCATTAGCACCGTTCTCAGCGGTCGTTGTTTTCGCTCGAACAGGCAACTTCGGCGCTTTCAACGCGTCCGGCGACGAAAGGACACCCTGCACCGTGTTACTACGATGAGCCCGCGATCCAGATGCCGACCCCGACGTTGACCCCCTCTCATACTCCGACCCAGCATAATCCGTCCCCCTAGCGCTGCCACTAATACTCCCTCCTCCCGCAGTCCGCTNGCCTCCCCACCGTCCCCATCGACTTGCTCTTAACGAGCTCTGACTTGGGCACCATCCTCCTCTCGTCATCCTCCTCCTTCTTCAACATCGTCCGCTCAAGCATATCAAACGCATTCGAAGCACCACCCGGGACCACACTCGCCGTGCGCGAATACGCACTCCTACTCCCAAGACTGCTATTACTAGCAGAGCGCTCCAACCGGCTTTGTCTGCTTGGCATCCCGGGCCCGCCCAGCTTTGCATAATCCGCAGGAGGCGTCTGCGAAAGCCCCAGCGCCTGCGCAATAGCCGACGAGTTCGTCCTCTTCCTCCCACCAGCATACTGCGAATCCACACTCGAAGCAGACGAATACGACGACGTCGAGGTGCTCCGTGAATGCCCTCCACCAGATTTGATTGGGATGGGAGATGATGCAAAATTGACGCGGCCCCCGCCGCCTGACGATGAATTCGACGAACCGGCGTTGGGAGGGAGAGGGGGTACAGGAGGAAGTTCTCGTCTCGCCCCACTACGGTCGCTCCTCATGCTGCTCTGGCTTCGAGAATCGTCTCCATAGTCCGTCGAAGCTTCGTATGCCAACCCGCTGTAGTCAGATCCAGAAGTGGGCGACATGGGCATCTTATCCCGAGCACGATCATACCGCGATGATGATGAAGACTTCATACTGATGGATCGGGTATGGCTAGATGGTTCCGAGGGCGGAGGAGATGAATGGGCAGCATTGGGAGTGGGCGTAGGAGTGGATCTCTCGATATGATTGATCTCTTTTTGCATGTTGCTAGGTTGAGGCGTTGTGGGCGTAGTTTCAACTGGTGAGCCTCCGGGAACCATGTTTTTGAGCTTCTCGAAGAAAGGAAGACGGATACCGAAAGGCGAAGCTGGGGTGGTAGCTGCGGGAACGGGCGTCTTGTCCTTATCCACAGCCGGGATGGATGGATTCACTACCGACGTATCAATCTTTGGAGGCGTTGGCGGTACAGCAGGCATCTTTTCAGGAGTTTCGGGAGGAAATTGAGTTTGAGGCGACGTTGGTCCTGGTGAGTGCGAAGAATATCCTGAGCCGGCAGACAGTGGTGGTGTATCCGTGGCTAGTTATATAACATATTAGTGTTGATGATCATTAAACGATCAAGCATCAAATAGAGAACTTACATCTTGAGGCAGCATCGATGTCCAAGAATCTCGGTGCGTCAGGCCGTCGGCCACCCTGGGGCTGAGGACCCCTCATTGCCGGAGTAGCGAACATAGCGGCACGAGCAACCGCAGCAAATCCTTTCCTACCAACACCTGCCATACCAGCTTCTCCACCTGTTCGTGTATCAATATCTTCTTCGGATACCACCTGTCCATAAGGTAGCGCTGGTGGAGCCATTACATGTCCTGGTAAGGTAGTTGCGGGAAGCGAACCGGTATACGAACGTTGAGGGGCATGGCCTGCGAACGGTGGCCGGGGCGGTCCCTCGGGTCCCGGGCCCATCCCATTCGGTGGGGGAGGACCCCCAGGGAAGGGAACCGCGTTCCGGCCAGGTGGACCACCTGGAGGAAGGTTCGGAGGTGCTCCGGGGGGAGGCGGGCCAGAGGGACCTCCGGGACGCGGGGGCGGAGGACCCATCGGTGGAGGACCTCGGATCTGGGGTGGAGGTGGGCCAGGGTTTCTGTTCAAAGATGGAGCAGGGGAAGGTTGATTTCGATTGATAGATAGATGTGAAGGTGCAGGTGAAGCATTGCGAGTGATGGGCGGTGGCATGCCGTTAAAACTGGGTCGCCCTGGTTGAGGAGCGTTTGGCGATCGCGGATTGTTGGGCAGTCCGACAGCGGGAGCTGAGTTCGGTATTTGGGGCGTTCCATTACGGCTTGGAGGAAATCTATTCTGATCCATTGGAGGTGGTGCATTGCTGTTTGGAGAACCAGCAGGCCGCGCAGTTATCGGGGACGAATAATTGGACGAAAGCGAATTGTTTCGCATTCGGGGGTCGGCGGACGCAGGCGGACGCGCACGAAAGGGATCAGTCAGGTTTGTTGGGGAAGTATCTTCGTCCTGTCCCGGGTCTGAACGCGCCAATGGACTGGATCTGAAGCCTGAAATCGACGGCCCAGATGTATTGGTGTTGACCCTGAGGCGTTCGGAGGCTGCTGAATTCAGTCGCTGATGTTGTGGCGGCCCGCGAGGTGGATTTCCGGGATTCGATGACGAAGGTCCTGGGGAGCCAACTCGACCCTGCAACCTCTGTGGTAGTAGGTTGTTCACCTTCTCCTGTGGGACCGACGGTTTCGGCAGCGTTGGCACTGGCGGGGGAGCAGAGCATGTGTGCTCCCCAAGCTCCGTCAGAGGGACCGGCTGGTTACAAGTCGAACATTTGACGGTCGGCAGAAGCTGTGAGATGCGTCCTTGGCCTGCTGGACTGGGTTCGAGCATGGTGGAAGACATTGGGTATTGGGGTGGTCGTCGCGGTCGCGGTCAAGGGTGCTGGCCGGTGGGGGAAGGACGGTGGGTATACTTGGTACGACCAGCGTTGCAGTAGGTTGGATATAACTAGAACGTTAGGCGTTGACTGTCGAGGATTATAGCGGTATAGGGTGTGGGCATATCATAGGACGAGGGAAAAGGAAACAGACTGATGATCGCCAGACAGCGCTAGAATCATCCTTTGTTGACAAACAAAATCACAACAAATTTATTATTCCCTCTCTCCCCGACTTTCCACACACGTGTAGGCAGGTCCTGAAGAATATCCCCCAACGTCTTCTTTTATCCCATATCCCAGGCATGTACCCGTTGCTGTGGGGATGACAACTTCCCAAGTCCCCGAGGTAGAATTTTCGGGCCTGTGAACGCTGCCATAGAAATCAAGAGAACCTCTCTGGAGGGCCACTGCTCGAAGCGCGTGCCATGTATCCCTAACCGCCTTATCGCTTGCCGCCTGTCTGACAGAAGCGTGTGGCAGCCCATCTGTCCATGATAGATACGTCTCTTCTGTCCCATGAATGCGGCGCCAGCCTTTGGTGGACGTTTTTAGCCAGCTGATGGCGAAATATCTCCCTTTCGTATTTGCTGGCATGTATCTATTCCAGGTGTGTTTCGGCTCCTTCGACTAATTAAATGCCATTTATTTATGACATCAAGGCGTGTTGTGCAATTCAATACCTTTCCTCGACACCCGTGGGTGGCACTGGTCTCCCAGGCGCCCGATTGCTATTGGCTCGATAAATGTCACAAAAGGCAATTCACTTTTTTGCTATTCATGCAGTGCACCAGAGGCGGTAAGGCCTCTGCGCAATGCACTGCTCCTAGCTACAATAATCCAGGCTGGCGTTTCCAATTCCCATTCGAACAAACACGTTCCCGTAACTCGTTGCACGAACCCTTTCCCGCATCGCCATCTAAGCGTCAAGACCGCGCTTACCATCCACATACACCCCCATAATAAGCATATCATACTTACCGTTTCATCATCCACGCTCGTGGATGTATGTCCCCCTTCGCTATACCGCTCATATCGCCTTTTGAGTCAATCCAATCATCCCGTACGGAACTTGGCACCGCTCTTGACGCCCACTTCCTTGTTTTGTCGATGGACCCTTCCATTTTGATCACAAAAGCTTCGCTACGAGGGGCAAAGCAAGCAAGCACTCTGTCCGGCTCACCCTTTCTCGTCGGAGTCTTCCATTCCCCTCACAAATACTACTGGATATGTAAAGAAGAAAAATACAAGAAAATAAAAATTCATCATGACATAGATCGTAAAAACTAGTACAACAGAACTGTCTGAATCTCAATCATCAAGGGTCGTCACAAGGTCGTTAGAGGCTTAAGGCCCCATCTACCTACTACTTATTTCCTTACATGTGTATAGAAATAATGCGCCATCCGTCTCATCTCCTTCAATCAACAGGGGAACCGCCACTCCTACCATACCGTTGCGCAGGTAGCTGATGCATCCGTATGGCGTCCCTTCATATGGGCCATCAACCACCCAGCCAGAGCAGCCTCTTTACGCCATACTCCATCTTCGCATATACACTCGTCATCCTCTGGGCCTCCGCCAGACTGATTATCACCGACAGATGAAAGGGGGATGGGCGTCCCGGAACAAAATCAATCAGATAATGACGCAGGGAGGGCATGATTCCGACAGCCGAAGCAAGCGTTGAAACAAGAACACCGGTCAGTCAGTCAGTCAGACGATCAACAATCACAGCCAGTCATAAAGGGCATAACAACGGGAGAAGGATAAAGACGAAGAAGAAGAAAGGATAAAAATAAAGAGAGAGTTCAGATGATCGGACCTGCGCGTAACATAGATGGATAGATGAAAAAAGGAACGATGGCACCCTCAAGGACAGAGATGAAGCGAAGGAGAGAGTGCTCAAATAAAAAAGAAAATAGAGTCGAGAATGCAAAAATAAAACGAAACGAAACGAAACAGCCACTCACCTAACAATATCCTCCGCAGTCACGAACCCACTCCTAGAATTGCCCAGGTCCTCACAAGCGCTCTGAACAGCCTCAACAATCAAATCCGCAGCCTCCCTACACGTCCCAGCCCCCTGCATCAGCTCATCCGAGACCTCCGCATACGCACTCGAGAAATGGCTACTCGAAGCTCTCCGGATCCTCGCTGGATCAATAGGGAGCACTTTAAACGCGGCGAATGATTTCTCTTCAGAGCCAACGAGAACTTGGGATGGTATCGAGCCTATGCTATCTCTCTTCTGAGCACTACCACCCCCACTGACGATGGCAGCTGCAGCGCTGCCAGGTCCAATCAATGGAGGCAGTGTGTTTCGTCTGCCAAGGCTTCGGGTGACAAGGCCGGGCGACCTCATTCCACCGCTCCTGGGACTCAAAGGTGGTGAAGATAAGGATAATGTCGGGCTGGAAGGTAAAGACGACGGGGAGGTGACTGGGCTTGCCAGTCCAAGATCGTTCCGCACTGAATAACTCGTCACTCGAGATTCTTGGTGCGTAGTTAACCAGGTTATCACAAATCCGTGGTTTTGTTCGGGGTCTCGGCTGGCTTCTTCTAGCGGTGAGAGGATGTACGCGCCTAGAAATTGGAGGTGTATATAGTCAGTAGATTGCAGAAGTAAGTGAGAGGCAGTACACATACCTTTCGCAATGCCAATGATATCGCCTAGCGGAACTCTGGTATAAAGCTTCACCTTCTCCAGCGTATAGTCATAACTCTGTCAGAGAACGCCTCAGTNCCCCCCTTCAAGAAATGTTAGGGAAAACATCACGTACGACGATGTAGAGCGCCTTCGCCGACTAGAAGAAAAAATACCAACATCAGGATCCTCTCTTCACCGTTCGAAAGACAATCAGCTCACCAAAAGCAACACCTTCTCCTCAAACTTCAACCCAACCTTCACATTCAACTCCTCTGGTGCAAACAAAGTCCACCCGCTCCGCAAATGCTCTCCCTCAGGCAACACCCTTGAAGCGCAAGTAGCCACAGCTTCCGCGCGAATCTTAGAGAGCCTTATGAGGTGGCTCGGGTCCGTGGTTTGCAACTTGAGTAGGAACTCAGAGAACACGGCTTTGGTGCGGTATCCGAGCATGAAGTCGATAACAGCTTGGGAGAACCAGTCGCTAAATGTCGATGTGTACATCCTGTTTTATGGAGTGATTATCTGGATTTAAATGGGTTACTTAGTGGAAGGGAAGTGCTGAACTGACCTTGCGAGAGAGTTAACGCCGTCGTTGAGCATTCCGCTCAAGTCTCGCTTCCCTGTCCTAAGGGATCATTAGTTCTCGGCGTATAATCAATTAGTGTAAATATTTATACCGTGTAAAATCACCCTACGATCGAAAAAAAWATCGGTCAGACCTTTCCTCCCGTCTCAACAACTCGCTCACCTTCAAAGCAGAGGTCCCAGCACTATAATCCGATGTCCGGGTCAGATCCCACTGTCGATTGAACAATATATCATAGCCACCCACTATGCACGACTTATCGCGTCCCCATTATTCGCCCAAACTGCGGTGAATCACAATCAAAAAGCCAGGCTCATCTATCAACCAATGAAATGACGCTTACCATCATTGAACACCAAATCCATCTCATTCCTCCCAACCATCGACGAACCCAACAGCGCAACAGCGCCCAATTGCTGGTTAAGCACATATCGCGCAAACGCCGACTACACGCCCCACATTCACATCCATATATTCACAATTACGTTGTTCACATGCATCATATGGGTTCGGACGGAGTTGTTTGTGAGTGGACAGGCAAAGTAACGAATACCGACAGAAAGGTGACTCACCTGGACGACATTCGTCCGATCCAGACAATCAATACAGTTTACTCTAAACACGCCTTTCTGGTGTGAGAGCGCTGTATCGTTTGAGATCCAGAGATACCTATTAAGGATAATAATCAACAAAGATTCGTTGTCAGAGAAACGGCCGACGATTAAAGTTGAGTAACGTTAATCCGTGGATCTTTCGCGGGAGAAGGCACGACGAGCAGAAGCACGTCGTGGAGTGGGAAGAAGGGCGATCGCCGTGCAGTGGGGAGAAAAGAAGCATCGGTATATGGTGAGGGGAATTTTTTGAAATAAGGGAGGTAGTTGACTAAATGGATGGGGAGATTGAAGGCAGGAAGAATCGAACAGATCAACATACCCTTGTACCGCGAAGACCTTCTCCATCGAACCAACTAGGTTGCTGATATTCTCATACCTACGAATTCCACGGTCGGCTTCCGTACACGATGCAACACCGCAGAGTTGGCTAGATACGCACTTCATACCCTTGGTTTCACGATGGAAATCATATTCGCAGTACCTACCAACGTACGCACATTCACCGAGTCAGTTTTTCTTCATTTCTAGGGGGAAATGATTGGACTCTTACTGCACGTCTTTGTCGTTGAACTCCACAGCAAACTCTCGATAATTTTGCGTGATAACTGCTTCTCTACCTTGCTGCTCAGCTAGGTTCACAATCGTCTGCAATATAAAGCGGTTACTACCAGTAGAAGACAAGGGTGGAAGGGTGGAAGAATAGAACGGTGGATGGAAGGGTCGATAGANGGGGTAAAAAAAAATCGGGAAGCGNAAATAAACAAAAGAAAAAAACGCACATGCGGCCCATACAACGGCACAGTCCTCTTAAAATGCCTCCCTAGCGCATCCAAATTCTGCGCATGCGTCCGATCGGAAGCCAGGACTGGTGGGGGTTTCAACGAATATCCCGACTGATTCCAAAATAGCGGTACTGCGTAACGAGAACAAGGAAGGAAGGAAGTTGTTTCGTTAGCACAGCTAGCTCTCTTGGCGGTAGTAAAGAAAGGAAGAGATGACACGAAATGAACGTACTCGACCCCCGAAGCTGCACATAACTGAACACATTCTGCTGCTTCTCCCTCTCAACCCTCATAATTGTCTCAGTCTCCACGAAATTGGCCACATGCGCTTCTTCATCAATACCTCTCCTCTGGTACCTCAACCCAGCTCTGTACCTCGACCTCCTCGAGAAGACAATATAGTCCGCGGGAACGTAGTCCACCAACCCTCCCTCTGGGCCTGTGGCGTCGACAAGTCCACCCTCAGCATAAGGATCGGTATGATCGGAAAAGGGTACAGGTATGTCCAATACCGACGCTTGGAAGTACCCTTGCATTATCGGGAGGACGTATGGATGAACCCCAGCATCGATAAACGCCTTGGACATACTCTCATTCCACCAAAACTGCTTATCCACGCGTCTCCAAAGCGGCAGGGTGGGATTCGGTTCAGCCAGCGCTGAGACCTTCTCCCCGTCTTTCGGGTACGGCGAATACAACCCCGAGGATGAGGTGTCATTTGAAGGCAGGGCACCAAGACCTTGCAGTAACGCGTGTTGCTTTTGAGATTTGGCAATTTGTTCTTGCTTGTGCTGGAGGGACCTCGTGATATCTGCAAGGACGATCGACGTTCAGCTAGCAGAACTAAAATTTAAAGGAGAAGGGCGAAGATACCCACCGAATGTATACGCAAAATACATCCCACCCTTCGTCAACTCCCTTACACACTCCCGAACGACCTTCTCCTCCAGCTCCCTATGCCTCTCCTCATTCGTATTCGGCGGGGGCGCCGTCGCATTCACAATGGCCTCCACGACCTTCTCAGGTTCCGCGACCTCGGCTTGCATCAACTTGTCTAGRGTTGCTCGTTCTTCTGCTACACTCGTYGGTGGGTGAACTATGACGTCCGTCAAAGGGAACTCGRACAACGAGGGTGTCTCAACCGTAGCATCAGAATTAGAGCCAGGGGGCCGCTTGGACAGCGGACTCCAAAAGGATAACCGTGAAGCGAGGGTTTTGAATACGGGCGAGGTAGCGATAGAGTTCTCAGAAGACGGGGAGGATAAATCAGAGTTGAATGACTGCGCGGAGGCAGGTCGAGGGATAGGGTCATCAGTACGAGCACTGACGTCTTCGTCGTCCCTTGTTACAACTGGTGTCAGAATCTTCACGTCGTGGTCCGAGGAAAATTGCACTCTGGGAGACGAAGTTCGAGGCATGGTTGTGGTAGCATCCTCTGGGGGAATGATAGACGCTGTGCCAGAGTCTGGACTAAGGATAGATTCGGACGTTAGTCTAGGGAGGAGGGAGGGCCGGGAGAGGGCAGCGTTTCGTGCGGAAAGTGTGTGCACGACTGTTCGAGCTCGATCTTCAACTAACGGGATGGCTATTACGCCTTTAACAGCGTATACCATATGTGTCGGATCGAGGACTACAAACAATCACGTTCAGCACGAGACCCCAAGCAAGAAATCGGGAAACATACCGGTTCCGACTTCCGTTCTGGAAGTGATGGCCAGGAGATAAGAACCTTTTGGTTACCATTCAACTGAACATGCGGATAGTTCAAACAAAGGAAAAGCCGCACAAGAAAAGAGTTCCAGGATTCCAACGATCCCATAAACCACCGCTGCCTCCTGCCAATCAACTCCCTCGGACTGAGTGGTGGAAGACTCGTTGGGACGACTTTCAGGTTTCTCGTGAACTTCGATGACCTCTGATGTTCTCCATGAGATCCTGATATACGAGGACGGCTGTCCAACATTCTTCCTTGACTGCCCAGGGATCTGAGGCCGAATCAACAACCCTTCCTTGGCTGCGACAATCGCAAGGTGGTCGTGGGGACACGGATGGGGCACTGCAGGGAGCATGTACTTGGGTTGCAGCCCAGGTACAGCCGAGCCAGGTTTGCTGGTAGTCGCCTTCGAGGAGGCTTCATTCTTGGATGAGGACCCCTTTTTCGCTAGGTCATTGGCAAGGTCGGTGTTGATTGCAAACGGCTTCGTGGCCTTTGCAAAGAACTTCTTCATCCCCAGTCAAGAGGTGGCCAGAGAGTAGATGGTTGTAGGGAATAAGGAGTGACGATATGAATCGTTGATGGTTGATCAGGCGAGCACACGATGACGACGTTAAGGGCTTGGAATGATGAATTTACGCGAGGAACACGCTCCAACAGGGAGACCCCTGTTTCTCTGTCCAGGAGGTCGATGTTTGTGACCAATCCGAGGTGCACTGCTCGGCGTTGCTTTAGGTCGGAAGATAGCCTGTGGAAGATGGAGGGAAGGAATGAAGGGGTGGCTGTGCTGCCTCCTGCTCCGAGGCCATGGCCATAGGTCTCCGTATACCGGTCACCACCTGAAAGTCAGCTCCAGATCTGTACCTGGCCTTGGCTTTCGTTTCTAGTGGAGATTCACGACTTGTTGGACTTTAATTTGGATTTCAAAGGGTATCATTTAGGTTTTCTCGTTGTTATGTGGACGGGAACGCTGCAAGAGAGATTGGACATACTTAGGCATATAGTGTGGTCGTTCACGAAGCTAGTATTTGCGCGCAATGACAGAATAAATACGGTGATACTGGTCGGCAGCCCACGCAAGCCCGACAGATAAAGTGACTAATTATAAATGAAGCAATTATAATGCAAAGTCCCTCCACCGGTTTCCTACTCCTTCTCACTCGGGGAAATATGTTCACCGCCTTCGAGGCTGGGTCCCACCCTCCGCATGATCTCGTTTCTTTCGAAGAGGCGCGTCTTTATCACTACCATCTTCTTCGCGGTCTCGTTTCGGTCGGGAACCACTACTGCCCTCCTCCATACCTCCTCCAGTTTGCAGGGGACGGTCGTACACTGCGCCACTTGATGATTGCCCTCCCACCAAAGGAGCAGTCGCACCAATGGCTACGGAGGCAGAATGTAGGGCTCCAACAGAAGGTGACACATAGTCACCCGCAAACCATGAATCAAAGGGTGTCGCTAAGCCCCAGTCATCAAGAGTACTCCAGCTCGGAGGCGTACGCAAGTCAGAAACGTAGGTGCCGGGACTTCCTGCAAGCCCTTGCATCTCTATGGGATCCTCATCCCTGGGTAGCAGCCAGGCTACTCCTAGAATTCGCAAAGCGACCAATTCTCCATGAGTTGTGACTGCGCAAGGAATTATGTGCAAACACTCACCATTCCGAGCAATGATAGTCCTGGACGTGATTATGTCGAAGCATAGATCATCTACATTAAATTAAACAGATTAATGGGGATGCAACGACGTATAAAAACGAGCTTACCGCTCCACGGCGATATTTCATGACTGCGTTTCCTCCAGTCATCGTCATGAGACAAAGCACAATCTGCACCAGTCTGGATTTTAGGTTACGGGCCCATGTGAGTTTTTAGATATGCCGTCATTCCAGTTGAAGGCTCACCATCTTCAGCAACAATTCAGTGATTCCATCGCAGGGATGGAAGACCTGAGCATGGACCATCAAGCGTTAGATAATGCATCTTAGGGCGAAAACAGACGTACCGGTGCTCTCGATAAATCTGGGGAACCGTCAAACCGGAACTCATCAGACTGGGTAACATCGCCCCGATCTTCGCTTACGACCTCAACTCTCGTGTTTTCATCCCATTTAGGAGGACTGTACCGCGCCCAATCTGAATCATGCAGAGCGTTGGCTGCAGCGTACAGTAAGCAACCATCCCCCAACTGCACAATTGCCTATACACACCATCGTTTCCAGCTGACACGCTTGGTTGAGCATTCACCGTCATCATCTCAGGTTTGGCGAGATCAATGGAGGTACAGTGCTGAATTGTGAATTTTCTAGCAGCCCGGGAAAATGACGGGGGCACCGTTGGCACTGATGATGCAAATAGAATGCTAGGCACTGGAGGGCTGCACGTCGGGGACTGCTGCGACGGTGCTAGGTCACTGTTAGAAGGCGAAGGTGGCATCTGAAACGCTGGTTGGAACGAAATTGGGGAGAGTGTTCCGCGTCCGTCGAAGAAATCAGGAACCATCTTCCCGATCATAGAGCTCCTGAATATAAATCTGATGCATCTCAGGGCAAGAACGGACGTACCAGTGGGCTCGATACTAGGCAACCCTCAGCCCGCATCTCGTACAACTGGGTATCATCGCCCCATTCTACGTTGGGGACCTCGACCGTGCTGTCTTCACCCCATCTAGGAACACCGTATTGCGCCATGCCATACACTAAAGTGTTGGCTGTAGTGTATGGTTAGCGATTGTCCCTGAACCGCACATACACGCACCATCGTTTCCGGGTGACACGCTTGGTTGGGCATTCACCCGCACCCACTTGGGCTTGAGATCACTTAATTGGGGCGTCCACTTCTCAGCCTGGTCAACAAGTTGAAGGGATATAGGTGGTGGGCAGCTCCGGGAGCGACGCTGAGCCCTCGGGAAAGATCGCGCGCGCATGACCGCTCGTTCTGGTTCTAGTAGAACTGTAGATCTATGGCTGATCACTGAATGTCTGTGCGCCGCAGGCAGCGAGCGGTCCGAGAGCGACGAAAATGCTAGGTCTCCTGGGTAATAGCAAGAAGTGGAGGGTGGATTCTCAGCCGCTGCTTGGGTCGGGAGTGAGAAGAGTGCTCCGCTTCGGATAGAGAGTTTAGGAACGGTCTTCGAGATGATAGAGCCCTTGAGTCTAAATCTGATGCATCTCAGGGCAAGAACGGACGTACCGGTGTGCTCAAAAAATCTGGGGTAGCATCGTCCCGATCTTCGCTGGAGACCTCGGCCCTGGTGTATTCATCCCATTTAGTAGGATCGTATCGCGCCAGGTTATGCAGAGCGTCGGCTGTAGTGTACGGTTAGCGATTATCCCTGAACCGCGCAAGTGCCTGTACGCACCATCGTTTCCGGGTGACACGATTGGTTGGGCATTCACCGTCACCATCTTAGGCTTGGGATCATGAATGGGTCTACACTGACAATCCTCCATACTAGATGACCGGTTCATTGGTTCAGCGTGACTGTGGGGCGTGAGCGCCGGATGGGGGATTGACGACGCTTTTGAGCCACCTGGGCCATAGTAAGAAGGGGAAGGTGGAATCTTAACCGGAAATGGAGAGCGCGTTCCGCCTTCTACGAAGAGTCTAGTATCGGGCATCGACTTCTTGCGTCTGATGCGTCCCAATGCCCCATGATTAGCGGTTCCCCGGTCGCTGCCGTTTGAAGGTGCATATCGACTCGGGTCCTCTAAAGCATGATGTTGGCCGTCTTCCACTAGTAAGCGAAACTGAGCACGAAACTTCTGTGAAAGTGCTAACTTGAAGCCTTGAAGAAAAAGACATTGGTCCTTTCCCTTGTATGCTTTCGACTCTCGCGCCGCAGAATTTGATCCAAACCGGGCTTCCGAGGTCCCTCTATCGATCCAATCATAGATGGGGACTTGATCATTTGACTTTCTTCTGGCCAGTGTCAGAAGGTCGTCGGGAGCTTCGGCTGGGTCTTTGTAAGCTGCAAGCGCCCAACTGTCGCTTTTAATGCAGCCAGTCACGATATAGAGAGAGTCTTCATCCGCAATTCGCCGAACAGAATTTGCGTGTCGATAGATGATACCAGCATGCTGAACTAGAAAGTCACGGAGAGTTTCGATTTCGACAAGCGCTTCCAAGTCTGCGGATGTGGTGCATGCAAGCACAGCACCTTGCTGGGATTGACAGCGAAATTCGAACCCTGTTATGTAACTTCGTGGTACTTTAATACATGCTCATAAAATACAAAATATCTGAACATACCTTCCATTGGGTGATCTAAAGGCCTTCGATGAAGTCCCACTGACGATTGTGTGGCCTTCTGCAAATTCATTGGGATGGATAATGCACTCTCTGAGCGGCAGTCGACAACGTGCCGCATCAGGAAGGGAGTCATCTTCCCAGATATTGAAAATTCTCCTGAAGCCATGTGTGAGGTCGAAGGTTCCAACGTCGCCTGGAACTATCCCTGTCTCCCCCACGGGCTTGCGAGGCTGGGGGTGCCAACAGGCCAATCCCGCCTTGGTTGCACTCAGCATATTGCGAGTGTAGATTCCGGCGCTTGTCGTACCCCCCAGGTGGGATCTAAATTGTTCATCTGACTTGCTTATCGAGGACTGTCACCAATAGAGTAAGAGTTGAACTGAAGTCCGCGAGGAATTTGGTTGGATACCTACTACCAAGCAACCATTCTGTGATTGTGTCAAGCTGTCTTCATGACCGAAAGGACTAGTTTTGTCGTCCTTGCCAGAGAGACCGTTGGCGACTGCGCCTTGTCTGCTTTCTTGACTAGGGGTATTCTTTACGGAGTATTGAACCTGCATGGGACTGCCGATCTCTTCTTGAGCGGCAATTTCTTGATGTAGAAGGACGCCTCGATTTTCGGCGGATCGAAAAAATCCAAATATTTGCTGGAAAATGCGACTCCAGCCTTGTTTGGGACGGACAGAACGGACAGATGGATCTGTCTGAGAGTCAGGGGGTTCGATGAAGAGCTCTGGCCCATTGATAGTGATGTTGTAGGTCGGCGAGTTATAGATGTCATTCCCCGCGGTTTCGAAATGCGCATCCTGAAATGAGTGACCATGGGAGCCTGCAAACAGCTTCGTGGTAGCAGTAGAGGCCATATTCTAGCAGGCCAGAAAGTGCAGTTGAGACGGAGGTAAGCTAAAACAATAGACCAGATCCAGTTTCCTCACGCTTTAAATTTTTGTTCGGCCGTGAGCCAACCAAACACTCAAATGGGGCATGGTTGAAAGCGAGCTGTACAGGTACGAAACAAATGCTGTTAGCGCGGCTTGAATAATTTGTGAAGATCCTTCATGGCCATTGGTAATCACCAGCGCTTTGCAAGAATACAAGGAACACCTGACAATCGCACTGGCGGCTGGAGTTGGTTGCAGGGTATGCCCGACCGTGTTTGCTGTGACGCTCCGAAAGTTAATCTGGTCTATAGTTTTCGAAACAGCTTTAGCGCTCGTCCTCGTCGAATATAACCTGGACTTACCCACGGCCGCGGAGGCTGTACTAGAACCTATGCAAGGCCCTGTGCCTGCCAGCGCTGATTCCCTGTCAAAGCCCTCTCATGTAGTCCTAAATCCCGTCACGACTAGTTGGTGAGTGTAGGGCGACATAGCGGAAGTGAAATGAGTAGTCGGGTGGCTGTGCTGCCACGCGTCCAATCCGCCTCTTCGGGCACCACCGTGACCTTTTCTGTATCTGGCCTTGGTCTTAAGGCCCTATGAATAGATATGACTATCTCCTCCTGGACCACTTAAACGATTGTGGGTATGAAAGCCAGACTGTGGCTGAAGAATTACCTCAGAGCCCAAACCCCTGTCTTCAATCTTATCTTCATTCCGCCACCCTGTTCGGACGACAGGGACATGGAATGCTTGGACCCTATCCTCTGACACATGGGCGTTGCTCGATAAAGTGCAGCATGTCCTCCATGTGGCAGCTTGGTGTTGCCTTATNAAAAAGGGGCTTATCTCCTCCGAGGCATCCTACCCGGCTCTCTCCATCTCACTCATAGGGAAGATTTGCACAAGCTTATCCTCAAATCCAGTCATGTCGGGCAACGTCACTCTCTTCTACGGGGCCGCCATCAACCCCCAGACYTTGACCTCGTACGACGTCCTCCCAAGATGTCTTCTAGCTGTCGGACACACGGGAAACATTGACTGGATGGTCGAAGACGTTGCACCACACGACCTCCAGCAAGTCTTGGCGCAACACGGCTCTAGCGATGAATACCTGGTGGAATTGAAGGATGGAGAGTTTCTGCTCCCTGGCTTTGTTGATACCCACACAGTGAGCAAGTTCTTACCAAGGTCTGAGGCTCGTGTTACTGAGTAATCTTCTCAGCATGCTCCCCAAGTACCCAATATCGGAACGTACGTTCTTCGAATACCTGACAACGGTGTCCCCCCTGACTGTCCAAACCAGTGGTCAACAATACGAGCTACTTGACTGGCTTGCCAACGTAACTTTCCCTACAGAAGCCAAATTTGAGGATGTCGAGTTTGCAAAGCGGATGTACAAGAAAGTCGTAAGAACCTTCATCGACGCAGGGGTAAGTTAGACACTTTTCAAGGCGACATCTGTCCTTACGTCCTTTATCTAGACCACCACATGTTGCTACTACGCCACCCTCCACCTAGGAGCATCCAAAGTCCTCGCAGACGCCGTACACGAATACGGTCAACGGGGTTTCATCGGTGTACGTCCCTTTTTTTTCTTCTCCAATCCTTTCCCTAATCTGCCTCATGTTTATCTCAACTAGAAATGCAACATGAACCACGACTCCCCCTCCTACTACATCGAACCCTCCGTCTCCGCCTCCATCTCAGCCACCCAATCCCTGATAACCTACATCCGCTCCCTCCCGCGCGCCTCCTCCCCACACGCAGCCCTCGGCACCCCACAACCCCTCGTCCAACCCATCCTCACACCACGCTTCGCCATCTCCTGCACCGCTCCCCTTCTCACCAGCTTGGGCGACCTCGCAGCTGAAGATCCGGATCTACTCATCCAAACCCACATCGCCGAAAACCCCTCGGAAGTGGCGTACACGAAGAAGTTGTTCCCCGAAGCCGGGTCTTACGCGGGTGTATACGACCAATTCGGGCTGTTAAGACGCGGGACGATCTTAGCGCACGCCGTCCACCTCACCCCTCCCGAAATCACCTTGATCAAAGAGAAGGGGGTGGGTATCAGCCACTGCCCTACCAGCAACTTCAACCTGCGCAGCGGCATAGCCCCCGTAGGCAAATTCCTGGACGAAGGTGTGAGGGTAGGTCTGGGAACGGACGTGTCGGGTGGGTTTGGCACGTCGATTATGGGTGAAGTGAGGAACGCGAGTATGGCGAGTAAGGTTTTGCAGTTTACGAAGGAGGCTTCTGGTGGTGGTGCGGCTGAGGAGTCGAAGCAGAAGTTCGAGAACAAACAGCTCCCGATCCCAACCCTCCTCTACCTCGCCACGCTTGGCGGAGCCTCCCTCTGCCGCCTAGAGTCCCACATCGGCTCCTTCGCACCCGGAAAGAGCTTTGACGCTCTCCTTATAAGCCCCGCTGGAAAGCAGATTGGGATGTGGGGGTCCNGGGGAGAGCCTGCACTCCCGCTCTAAAGACAATGAACAAGAGGTCGCGAAGAAGGAATTGAATGAGT
Source organism: Candolleomyces eurysporus (assembly GCA_027579435.1). Classification (NCBI taxonomy): domain Eukaryota; kingdom Fungi; phylum Basidiomycota; class Agaricomycetes; order Agaricales; family Psathyrellaceae; genus Candolleomyces; species Candolleomyces eurysporus. Next base: position 70,221 of record JANBPK010001061.1, read on the forward strand.
GGTTGGAGAGGTTCCTCTTCGTTGGCGACGATAGGAATATCGATAGAGTTTACGTCCAGGGGAGATGGGTTGGTGGGAGGAGTTTTACTGGGTTCCAGTGAGGGAGAGGTGCCATTGAATAGAACCCTCTTTACGGCGAGGATGCCTAGTCCTAGTAGACTGTCTGTCGACTGATTTGCTGGCAGTCTAAGTTTCTTTAGTAGATTCCTTACTACATAGAGAACATCAGATTGTGGTAAATTTATATCCAGGTTGTACATAAATCATTGGAAGTCGTAAAGGTCGCGCGATGCATGTCAAAGAGTAGATGGTAAACAACGGGCAGGAGAAATGGAGAGAACGCATCACAAGGGGGAAAGAAATGTCGTTAAGCCATGAGCGATGGATGATTTAGGAATAGAACCTTCCACAAAGTTAGGCTCCAAGCGTGAAAGATAGAATCAAAAGACTCACTTCTTGTTAATTTGGTCAAGGAAAGGCTCAAGATTGACCTTGACCTTGCCACCGAGTATGCTAAGAGATGGCCGATTCTCGTACTTGGCCTGCAAGAGATCTTGCATACATGTATTTTCTCTCGCAACCGTGCTTGTGACGCGGTCGAGCATAGTACATGCAAGGACGACAGTAAACACTCCGGGAGTGTTTGACGACATTGTTATCTGAAGCTTGTCGAACTGCTCTGGGGAGTAAGAATCAATGGACAGAAGGATCCCTCTCTCGTAGAGATATTTGGCAGTGTATATGAACGACCCGAACTGGGGTGTCTGTCCTGAGCGCTCGAGCTCTCGCAAATGCAAATATTGTTTGGCGAACGGGATGACTAAACGTTTTTTCCTATGTAGATCGGCGTTAGAATGTAGCCTTGAATCTTGAGAGGAATGGATGTTTACCCTTTACGCCTCTGCATATTGCTCATAGCCGACTCGACATAGTCGTTGTAACTATCGATTTGTGCCAAAAGGTGTTTCTTCTGCTCAGCTAGCTGACGAAGGGTTTCCGACATACTCCGTATTTCCTGCTGACGCTGGATCCTCTTCCGGCGTTTCCTGTGCACATCGCCTGCGATAGAGTTCAGAATGCCCTGGAAACCATCCTCTCGGGTGATTTTGCCTTGCTTTTCGAGCCCCAGCAATTTATAAGAGGCAAGAACCTTGACGGCGGCAAATTTCAACCTTCAAAAAGAAGTCAGGGCCGATGAAACATAATTCAAATAAAATCTTACGATCGAATGTCCTCGAACCTATAAGCAGAGTCGGGAGTGGCGGCCTTAGGCTGTCGCCTGGGCGTATGCTTCAGCTCGTTTTCCATCTCTGCTTCAAGTATGGCTTCCCAAAGATGTTCATCTTCTTCCGTTACCGGACGCATCAAAGAATCTAGGAGGTCTCGAGCTGTTTGTACCCGCAAGATAGCGAGGACACCGCGCTTGGCCTGGACCCAGCGAGTCTTCTCTTCAGCATTAGGATCTGGTCGACATTCAAGCATCTTTCAATTAAAAAAAATTAAGCAGAAATAGCGTACCTCGAACACCAGCAAACCGATCGGTCAGCTCGAGAGTGATAACAGTATCGCAGGTGTCTTTGAGCTCCTCGATATCCAAATCGGGCGCCTCACCGAGCTCGGAAAGAATGACCCTCAAGATATCGTCGGGTTCGGCCTTAGAATTTGTGGTAAGACAAGCAAATAGCAACAGAACAAACCAAATCATTACCAATTGATTTTGATGGCGAGAGAGTAGAGTGTGGAGGGTATATATCTCATTTGGGGAAATATAAATTGGCTTTGGTTGGACCTTGACATCCAGGAGTTCGTGAGCGTGGTATTGTGTTTCGGCATCAGGGACATTCGCCACTATTTACCAGTGTCAGTTACAGAACATTCCATGAGAGCGGGAGCCATCACCTTCCAGGAACCATGCGGACATCTGCGCAATAGCTATGTCGACGTACTCGTTGATGGGAAGATAGTTAGGGTTATCGTCATCGAAAGGAACACCGCTGGAAATCTGAGTGAGTACTTCAGAAATACGGGCGAGATTCTTTCGGGCTTGGACATCCACAGCCTTTAACACGTCAAATGTTTCTGGAATCCTGTTTGTAGAATATTGAGAACAAATCGTGCAGAATAATATGACTTTGATACGCACATTATAACTGGGTTTATGTATTTTTTGTAAATCAGCCGGCCGATGCATTGTATGTGCAACTTTTCAGGAGCATCTGGGAATTTAAGCTGTAGATATCGCGGGTGAGAATCATGCTCGATTTTCGGACCACGGAGAAACTTACCCGGAGGCAAGTCAACGTCTCTCGAGCGAGATAGCGGATTCCGTATGGCATTTTCTTCGTGGACTGCGTAATCACTGCAACGAACTGCTCGACCCACCGGCGCAACGTTTGAAGATCTAACAGGACCATTAGCAGTGCTTCCGATATCAGTGAAACAGTAGCCTACGTCGAATATAGATAGGCCGAGTTTGAAGGTCCTCGATAGCTTCCATATACTGAACGTCCTTTGGCAGATGACTAGGAACACCCGTTCTCATCTCTTCCTGATCGATTCGAACGCGATGAATCTAAGGAGGAAAGGGTCAAAAAGAGTGTAACCGAATCGTGCGTAACTCTACCAACCGTCCTGGGGTTCACCTCCAGATCTAGGTCGTCGGATTCGACGACGTCTTTGATAATGGCCTGTAATGTTTCACGAGCATAGGTGACTTGCTTCGGGCGAAGATACGGGAAGGCGATGTTGATATACGTAGGGTGCCCCTCTTCAGGAGCGGATGCTGCGGCGATTTGGTCTCGAATTGCGAGCTATACACAATCTTGAGCAGCATAAACCACAGTCAAAGGATCAACGCCACTGACCTGGAACAATTTCAGGAGTAGATAGTCCTCCCGATGGTCCTGTCCATACCCAAAAACCGTCAAAACGACACGCTCCACGAATTGCCTTTGCGCCTCTGGAACATCATCCGCAGACACTTGAATGAAGAGCCGAGTGAAGTATTCAGCCCTTGACTGCAGAATATAGAAAAGCTGCTGGTACAGCTCCAGTTTGCGTCGGGTGTCATGATCAACAAGGTGAGATCCAGAAAACGGGTCTCCGTGCGCCGCCAAAAGTGATACTCGAGCCGCACGAGACACAGCGTCAACCGTAGCGTACGTCCCCTTCAGATCTCCAAAGTCCTTCGTATTCTGAACCACAAGGGCGATCTTGATATCAAGCGAATCGACTTCCGTCTCGAGACTCTGATTCTCTCGAAAACTCCCCACAACCCTCTTCCGCAGCCGCTCAACCTTCAGCTCCTCTTGGAAGTCCCCCTCAGAATCATCGAGCAGGTGGACGAAGCTCTTGATCGTGGCGACAGTGACGTTCTTCCCAAGTGTAAGCTGACGAAACTGCTCACGCGTTTCCTTCGCGCGGAAGAGAGACTGGATCTTGACAACCTTGCTGATATTAGCATTGTAGTGATCCAACTTGGCCTGGTACGCTCGCCGTTGCATAACTCCGCGCAAAAGAGCCTGCAGGAAGGTCGCAATATCATGGCTGCGATGCAAGTGACTCCTCCAGGTGTGGTATTCTTGCCGTACCAGGTACCTCCGACAAGCAGCTTGGAATCGCACGTTGGTAACGTCCGGTGTCACCACATCCAACTTCTGTAAAGCCGCCTTCATCATGGCATAGCGTCCGCGCTGTAGCACGCCACAAATTTGAGCTTGCATTTTCTTCACCTGGGGAACGCACGCTTTAATTCTTTGCAGATGAGCATTCCAGCGTCTCCTAGCTAGCGGTCCACGAGCAGCTGCTTGTAGAGCGATGGCCCAGGGTTGAAGTCGTGCTTGCACCTGTCGACGAGCCTGCAGTTTGCGCCGAACAAGTGCACCGAGGCAGTGCATTTGGAATTTGGTAATATATCTCGCTGAAAATTCGATACGGGCTTGCAAGAATTTGTGACTCTGCCGGAGTAACATTGCTCTGCAGCAAGCCTGCAGTTGGGCGATGGAGCCCTCGTTCTCAAGCAAGAGCCGATCACGCCCTAGGAAGAGGGACTTGTCACTCGCGGGACCACGGGGTGGTGACTAGGGAAACTTACGTTCTTCTTCCGTCTCCACTTCAGCCTCGGGTTTCTCGTTAATATCTTTGGCCAGTTCTCGGCCCAGACTACCAAAGTTGGGCACGGAAATTCCATACTCCTTGAGTCCTTTCCGTGTCCGTTGAAGCTGATCTTCAGAGAATTCCAATCGTCCAAACAGGTTCCCAATATGTTCAGCTCTTCCACCACGGAAGAGGAGGTAACTAAACAAGAGGGTAAGTGCGAGTGGAGGAGGAAAGGTTACGCTGTAGCTCACCTGAGTGCATGTATACAATAAATGACCTTTGGTATGTTCTTCTTATCATGTAAATCGGCAAGCTCAAAGATGAACCTTTCCGGAAGACCTTCCTTGCGGACAAAGTCGAAGAAGATGTTGATGTTCTCAGAACGCTGGAAATCGAGCTTTGGTGCCTGAGGTATGAGTTTCGTCAGTTCATTGACGGCCAAATTCATCTGTGACAATACATAATTAAAGAGCTTTACCTGATATATCTGGCGAACTGCCTGCTCCCCATCGAACGCCCGCACAAGTTTTGCCAATATAACGCCATTTCTCAACCCTTCCCCCGTTTCGACGACATCAAATGTAAGTCCCTCGTCGAGGCAACCCTCAATCCACTCCTGAGCCTCTCCAACGTGACATAGGTACTCATAAGCCTGAACCATATCACTGAGCTTAGTGAGGTGTTTCTTTCTATGTCCAGCCAGATCTTCTCGGCTGAGAAGAGATGAATCAGGATTGGTGCCGTCCATGCAGTCTCCCCTATCACTACCCGCAATTCGGGGAAGGTGCCGACCAAGTTTCGTCGAATGGCGTCCTCCAACGATACCAAGAGAGTCCCGATAGCTATCTGTTTTCTCCATGTATGAGCTGCGGTACGTTAGAGGAGACACGACTAGATCCTCATCCCCAGATAACAGCCAGGCCACTCCTTGAATTGGCAGAGCAACAAATCCTCCATGAGTTGTGACTCTGCAAAAAGTGTGTACAAACACCCACCATTCCGAGCAACGATGGTCCTAGATGTAATTATGTCGAAGCATAGATCATCTACATGAATTGACACAGATTAATGGGGGTACAACGACGTGCAAAACAGCCTACCGCTCCACGGGGATATTTCATGACTGCGTTTCCTCCAGTCATCGTCATGAGACAAGGCACAATCTGCACCAGTCTGGGTTTTAGGTTATGTCCATGTATGAGTTGTCAGATATGCTGTTATTCCAGTCGAAGGCTCACCGTTTTTAACAACAGGTCATTGATTCCATCGCAGGGATGGAAGATCTGAGGATGGACCATCGAGCGTTAGAATAGAAAATGCATCTCAGAGCAAGAACGAACGTACTGGGGCTCTGGACAAAACAGGGAAATCGTCAATCCGGAATTCATCAGACTGGGGACCATCATTGTCCTTCGTCTTTCCTGTGCTATGAGAGCTCTCGAGTCCAGATCTGATGTGCCCCGATGGCCCATGGCCAGCCGTTCCCTGATTGCTGCTGTTCGAAGGTGCATCTTGACTCGCGTCCTCTAAACCATGATGTTGATCGTCCCCCACTGGTAAGCGAAGACCTTTCAACCGAGCACGAAACTTCTGTGAAAGTGCCAACTTGAATCCTTGAAGAAAAAGACATTGGTCCTTTCCCTTGCACGCTCCCGACTCTCTCGCTGCAGAATTTGATCCAAACCGGGCTTCAGCAGTTCCTCTATCGATCCAATCATAGACAGGAACTTGATCATTTGTCTTTCTTCTGGACAGTGTCAGAAGATCGTCGGGAGCTGCCGCGGGATCCTTGTAAGCTGCAAGCGCCCAACTGTCGCTTTTAATGCAGCCAGACACGATATAGAGAGGATCTTCATCTGCAATTCGCCGAACAGAATTTGCATGTCGATAGATGATACCAGCATGCTGAATTAGAAAGTCACGGAGCGTTTCGGAATCGACAAGTGCTTCCAAGTCGGCGGATGTGGTGCATGCAAGCACAGCACCTTGCTGGGACTGACAGCGAAATTCGAACCCTGTTATGTGACTTCGTGGTGCGTTAAAATACGCTCATAAAATGCAGAATATCTGACCTTACTTTGCATCGGCTGAACGAAAAGCCTTCGACGAAGTCCCACTGACAATCGTGTGGCCTTCTGCAAATTCATCGGGTTGGGTAGTGCACTCTTTGAGTGGCAATCGACAGCGTGCCACATCAGGAAGAGACTCATCTTCCCAGATATTGAAAATTCTCCTGAAACCATGTGTGAGATTGAAGGTTCCAACGTCGCCGGGAACTATCCCTGTCTCTCCCACGGGCTTGCGAGGCTGGGGGTGCCAACAGGCCAATCCCGCCGTGGTTGCACTCAGCATGTTACGAGTGTAGATTCCGGCGTTTGTCGTGGCTCCGAAGTGGGATATAGAATCTGGATCCAAGTTACTTATTGACAACTGTCACCAATATAATAGGAATTAGATTCAGGTCCACAGAAGATCCAAGCGCTTAGCGCATACTTACTACTGAGCAATCATTTTGCGATCGCCCCGATTCAGAGCCGTCTTCAGATTGAGGAGCTTTGTTGTCCTTGCCAGAGGAGTCGGTTGCGACTGTATCTTCTGTGCTTCCTTGATTGGGGGTATTCCTTATGGAGTACTGAACCTCTATGGGACTGGCGATGTCTCCCCGGGCGGAAATTTCTCCATGCACAAGGACGCCTCGATTTTCCGCGGATCGAAAAAATCCAGATATCTGCTGGAAAACGCGACTCCAGCCTTCTTCACGGACAGAACCGACAGACAGGTTTGCCTGAGAGTCAAGGGGTTCGGAGAAGTGTTCTGGTGCATTGAAATTGATGTTGTAGGTCGGCGAGTATATGTCATTCCCCGCGGCTTTGAAATGGGCATCCTGGAATGACTGGTGGTGGGATCCCGCAAACAGTTTCGTGGCCGTGGAGGCCATATTCCAGCCGGTCAGGAAGTACCGCGTTAAGATGCATATAAACTGGATCGATGATATGCAGTTAATTAGCGCCGTCCTCGTCGAATATAGCAAGGACTTACCCACGGATGTGGTAGCTCCAATCCCTCCCAAAGTTAACCACCTGTCAATGCCCTGTCCAGGGCAGTCCTAAATCCCGTACTAGCAGGCGGATGCAGGAAGAACATTAGGTAGAAGTGAAGTGAGAGGGTAGTAAACTCATTTTGGGGCCGTATAAATAAAGCCAAGCTAAATTCAGTTGGGAAAGTCAACGATCGACGTGAGAAGTAATTCATTCAATTGGCTGAATTTCTGAGGACGAACAAACGACCCTCGACGTATATGAGACGAAATACATAGTAGTAAAACTAGAGATACAACCCCTCTTCGTAGGCGAGCGAGGGAGCTCGAGAGAAAAAAAATGTCAGAACTCGACTCGAGTAAGTACGAAACCAGGAAGCGCATGCAAGGAAATAAGTAGTAAGGTGGGCGTAAAACGTGAAACACGAAATCCAAATGTAATGTGAGGTGGGTACGCGTATGTGAGTAAGGAGGTCAGTCAGTGAGTAAGAAATGTAAGACGTCTAGTGGCGTGAGTGAGTGGGTTGGTGGGGGGTATAAGTAAGTAGTAAAGAGAAAATGACATGGGGACATATGATACGAATATTTGGTATGCGATGTAGGGAGAGAGACAGTAATACTTGGCAGTCAGTAAAGTTGAATTAGAAGTCGGAGGAGAAAAATGATGCTTGAGGCTGATCCGGGAGAGCGAGCTTCACCCGGCGAGGATCTCAATCTTCGAATAGTCTCTTGTGGATTGAGGCATCGAGATACCGTGCCTAGTAAAGTTCGTCATCATCAGTTTCCTTCACATCCTCGAGTGGAAGAGCGAGAAACTCACATATGGAAGAGATGTGGCACAAGGGCCTGAATGGTCCACATCCTTTGCACACGACCCGACCGGCAGAGGTTGCATTTCAGATTGCACGTAGGCTCAATGCCATAATGGAATATCGATCTTCCTCTCCCGTTCCCGTTCCGCTCGTACCGGCCTTTGAGGTATACCACGTCGACATCGGGAACCGGGTTCTCAATCGAATGACTGCAAAAACGGAACAGTTGTTAAGCCCAGTTCAAGATAAGAGGGTAGCAAGACTACTCACGCTTCCTTAATGTGTGCCTTTGCAGTCTTGAGCAAGACACCCTTGTCAAAGTGCTCCGGGCAATGATTGCACGCCCAATTCTCTCTCCTTGGTGATGGGTACGGAGTTTCATGAGCCTTGACAAACTTGTTGGCCTCCTCAGAGAGGAGCAACCAAGCAGGGATCGCATGCGTATGGTCTTCCTCCTTCTCCACTGCATGTGTCACCTAAAGATCGCCCTCAAGTCAGCCTTCGGCGGCACCACGAGCAAAAAAGAAAAACATACACATTCTCTCCAGGTATACGCCTTTCTCCCCTGCACCTTCTTACACGTCTTCACTGGACAATTCCCACAGAAGAACCTCGCATCAATCTTATCCATATCCTCGGGCGCAGCAGTATCAGGATCCAACCCCAACTGCCTAATGATCGACGCAGCAGCCGCATACCCCACCGAACAAAACTCCCAGTTCGTATGGAACACATGCGGGTAGCTCCCACACATATGCACTGAAGCAGAATCCCACCCGATCACCGCCAACCCAGCCTGCCTCCCCGTCTTACAGGATATACAGCTGAAGATGGTTGTAGCCCTCTTCATGCGCTCGTCCATAGCTTTCTTGAGGTCGGCCTTCTTCTGGGCACGCAGCACTTCGACTTGCTTGTCGATCTCCTCTGGTGTGAGGGATTCATCTGTGGGAACTTCGACCGAGTCGTCGATGGCTGAGACCCCGGGAAGCATCTCGTACAGGTCCCTTTGTCTCTGGTAGAACCAGTCGTCTCGGATTTCCGGGAGCTTGGCCGTTGCAGCTTCCTGGTTGAGCTCTTCGACATTTTCCAGGGTGTCTTGTTGGATGAAGGTGGTGAACAGGTCGTCATATGCAACAAGGTCTTCTGGTGGGAAGTAGGCCCNATTTTTCGGGTTTGAATGTCTTTTTATAGTCCTTGTAGAACTTGTCGACGAATTCGCGGCGCTCACGCTTCAGACGTTCGCGTTTTTGAGTGGTGATTTTCTGGATGATGCCCTCCTTGTGTTTCTCCAGAACTACGGGGAGACGTCAGTCAATGTCAGCCGGTGGCTCGAAACGTTTCAACGACAGACATACTTTTGGGAGTCAGACGGCACACCTCCACACCCCTGAAGTAATAGTACACATCCGAAGATGCAGCATCCGTATCCCGTTCGTCGAAACCGAGCTTCGTGAACTTCTTCATGCACTTGTCCGCCAAACTCCGCTGCTTCATCGACATCTCATTGCAAATATTGTAGTAATACGATGTCGCCCAGTTGTTGAAGTAGCCGGCGTACTATTATAGCAAACCGTTAGTCAGCCCGAAGATCGTAGCAAGAGAGTGGATGGGAGACGTACCTCGCTGATCGCTCGGGACTTCATGATCAGCTCCTGTGACCACTCCTCGAACTTCTCCCCAGCCTCTGGACACATGCCTTCGTCGATCGTCATATACCAAGTCTGCAGCGTCTCAATCATCTCTTCGACATCTCTGCGTCTGTACCGCGCGTTGTTGTCCGATTCGTAGTAGGTTTGGTACTTCCCGCCGCCTGGAAGCGCGAGCCACACAAGATAAGTAAGTCTCTGAGAATCGTGAGTGATATGAAGAAGTGATAACTCACTTTGCCTGTAAGTTGGGACGAGAACTTGGTAGAGAATTGGAAGAAGTCGGGGATAGCCGTCCGTCACGCTAACCATTTCATTCTGCTCAACCAGGTACTTCCTCTGGCAGGGCTCGCAATAGTGCTCGTTCAACGCAAAGTCCAGGAGCGCCCCAGGTTGGCCACAGAACTGAAATTACATTCCATATCAGTTTCACATCATTCATCGAAATTCACGTCATAAGAAAATGGAGAGAGATAACATAAAAGCGGGAGACGAAAGGGAAAGGGGAAGGATGACTCACATCACACCTAGAGTCATCAAACATCATCGCTGTCCACTTCGGTGGCGACAACTCTTTAGGCGGGCGGGGCAGATCTTGATAATGGTCATAAGCATTCTTCCAAACGTTTTCAGCCTGCTTGCTCAAAATGATCGACCGTAGAGCTTTGGACGAGCGCGAGAGGTGCAGAAGATCCATCGGGTGTGCAAGTTCGAGCACGTCGAACAAGACTTCCAGAGGTAGTTGGAAAAGGCCTGTGAGACAGTTGGGTTTGCCCTTAACTGCGTCTTTTGCTGTGCGCAGCTTGCGGATGGTAGCACCGCGAACGTAGTTGCCTGTATACCCAGACAACAAACAAGTCAGGAAAAGGGGCGAGAGAAAGCAGTTGAACAACACGCACGGTAAAACTCATGCCCACACATCATCTCAAAGAACGATGCGAAATTGCCGTTAACAACCTCAGGCAACTCATCATCCTCCATCCCTTCAAATGCGAACAGAATCTCCGGTGTAGGTTCATACACAATGTAAGTGCCCGTAAACGGCGTTCCGAGGTCGATGTCATCTTCTTCAGTATAAGGGAAGCTTTCCGTCAAATCGACTTCAAAGTCCTCTTGAGGGGTGGTGCTGGGGTCGGCGGCGGCAGTGGCGGCAGCATCGACAGTGTCGACTTCTGCGACGCGCGTGGTGGTGAGCCTTCGATCAGGCGCGCACGGACAGACATAGGGACCGACATACCTGTACCTTGAGCAGGGGCCTCTGCTGGCGCGTCCGGATCGTTGCCGTTGCTGGCTCCAGCTTCTGCTGCTGCGATTAGATGTGAGTCAGGGTTCCAGAACACACTCGATGTCGCTAAGAGTCTCGATCACTGACCTGGGGCAGTGTCCTCCTCGCCTGTGCCTGCAACGGGCAGTGGTGGTGGTACTGACGACGACGCAGCAGCAGCAGCCTCGTTCTCGTCGGTCGAAACCACATTCTGAGGCTCAGCGGCGTTTTGCACGTCTGGGGTATTCGCAACTTCTGCATCTTGAACTGGAATTGTTTGTATTGCTGCCTCCGTCTCCGTCGATGGCGCTTGTGACTCGCGTCCTTCCACAACGTCATCACCATCATTGGGCGGGGGAGTCGGTGTGGTCTCCTCGATGGTTGCCTCGACAACGGGGTGGGCCGGAGCAGCTGCTGGTGGTGTGGTCGCCACCTGGAAGGTATCCTCGTCGTCGGCCAGGGTGGTGGTGGGAGTAGGAACAGGGACAGGCAGAGCAACCTGAACGTCTGCCATGACGATGTATGGGTGTTCGTCGTCTAAACCACTTTGGAAATGAGATATAAGGAGGATGATATGGAATGGGAGA
>JANBPK010001062.1:0-80475 GCA_027579435.1 Candolleomyces eurysporus
CGGTAGGTGGTACATCGGATCGGATGGCTCAGGACGGTACGGTAGGCTGGTACATCGGATCGGATGGCTCAGGACGGTACGGTAGGCTGGTACATCGGATCGGATGGCTCAGGACGGTACGGTAGNGCTGGTACACCGACGATCCCTGCGAGCCATTAGTCTCAGGCACCGGCGCCCGAATGTGTGGTGATATCAAAGTTTTGCCGACGAAGGCGCTGCAGTGAATTTGACAGCTCCGCGCTCTATCCCCTACAGGGCAACTGCCCGCGATTGCCCGTGCGCGAGAAGTCGTTGATTGGGCGTCTAACCCAACGCAAGAGACTGTTTCGGGATAAAGAGTACGTTTCCTTGGTCCCATGGTTCCACCTGTCAACTGGTTGCCTTTTATACCCGCCGACGTGGGTACTCAACCTTTCTTCCCTTATCTTCCCTCCCCCACCGTCGTCCCACAGTGATNCCCCCCCTAATCGACCTCTACATCAGGAGCTATGGCCACAGCAGCGGCCTTATCGTTCAACGTTCAGGGGTTTGGGCGCAGCACCACCGTCCCTGATGACGATGTCGCCCGACTCATGTACTACCTCAACTGCGTGACGGTGTCGTTGGGTTTCGACATTCTTCAAGACGACCTGGTCGACTACCAGAATTACCGCCGTCTCAGTTCCACCCGCATAGCCGGTGTCATCAAGTCGGCTGCGGAACTTACCCCTGACATCTTCATCGACCGCATCCTTTTCCGAGACGATGCAGGAGAAGTCATCCCAGCTGGAAGCTCAAACAAGTTCGTCAGCATAACCTCGGCACTGGATCTTGTCTCCATCCAAAGAGACTTCATTTTGGGTGGTCAAGTGAAGGATGTTACCAAGGTCATGTTCTTCAAGACATCCTGGCTCAACACGTTCTACAACGGCCCCCTTGAGCGCATTGCCAAGGCGCTCATCGAAAGCACGACGAAGCACTGCTCGCATTGCGAAGGGGATCCTGGCATGTGCGCTTGTTCGACTTGCCCGAGGCAATCGAAAAGTAAATGCAAACCCATCTTCGAAAGCTTCCTCGACGCCCTCACCAGCACTCTTGCCGCTCCTGCTCCGTCTACCACCCGTTCTCGCTCCCCTGCACCTCCTCCCGTGCCTGCACGAACTCAACCTGCCCCCCAAGGTCCACCTCAGCACCAAGCTAACTGCGATGGTTGTGGTTGGCAGCACTTCACTGGGCCGAGGTACAAATGCAACAATTGTTACGACTTCGAYCTTTGCCAAGGCTGCTATTCAGCCAATAAACATCTCGAAACCAGTCACCACTTCCGGAAGTACGAAACGCCGGAGTCTTCCCCGGTGTATCTGCCCGTTAGGAGACGGGTGCCACCACCTCCTAGTCCCCCGGGATCCACCAGCGCCCCCTCCCCCATACGCCGAAGCGACGAGGCCGACTACAACCACTACGACTCGTCCGCCGGAGCCTGGCCCTCCCCTCTCGTCGTTGGACAGGAAGACGCCTCTCTCCCCTTCCAACGAGAGCGCATTCTTCTATAACAGCATGTCCATCCCTGAGCTGAAGAGCTATCTTACGACCCGAGACGTCGAGTTCTCAGCCTCYGAAATCGTCGACAAAGAATCCCTATGCAAGCTCGTTTGGGAGACGCATGTCGACTGCATGAGCATCGGAGAGCTCAACACGTTCCTTTCCCAGAACAAGATCTCGACAGCGGGCTGCAGGGACGTCAATGCCAGGAGGCAGAAAGCGAAGGATGCCTTTGAACCTCCCTCGAGGCCAGTTGCTTCACCTGGAGGAGGAGCTGGTGGATGGAGGAAGGACGATCTTGTCGTGCTGACTGGCTTGAGCCGAGCGGATATGAATGGCAAGAAAGGCGTAGTGCAGGTGGTCCATACGGATGAGCGCAAGGTCACCGTATTCATCGAAGACATGAACAGGGCTTTTAAAGTCAAGTATGATAATGTTACCCCATGGGTTGAAGTTGAGGATCTCGGAGCAGCAGATGAGGCGGAAGAGCTATCGTAGATGCTAGCGCTGTTACACGTCTATTTTCAGATGTTTAATTATATGAACCATGCTGATTACACAAATGTATGGTAGTTCCTTTGTTCTTCGATTACGCACACTTGAATGGATAGTTCAACTCCCTTGAGAACCTTCTTCTAGGGATACTTGTCCTTTTTACGTTCAACCTTGATTTTGGAGCAGTTCTCCTGGACATCCGATGAGAAACCCGAGTCGATTTATGGTGGTAGTCGAAGAGGGAAGCAGCGCAGCATCCAAGCCCACAAACGAGGAAACTTCTTCCTGCATTTTCATTATATTACATAGTCTCCAAACAGCTCTTCTAGATGTTCCAAATGAGAGCTCAAGATGTATCGTACTACTTGACGGGACTTTCACTTTCCATATATGCACCCAAATCACAGTACCTAGCCAATGAAAAGATGACATGCGATAGCGTCCATTCCTTGCCATGCACAGAAAAGGGCTAGCTTATCATGACTTCCAAAGTCCGTCAGACACCCCGTCCAGTATGAGTCCGCCCTCACGAACGTGAAATTTCCGTTTGACTTAGAAGAACTCGGCCTGGCCCTCGAGACAGTCACGTTCCGCATCGAGGTTGTGGATGTGGAGCACCTTGAGGTTGGATACGCTCGATGCAACCTCCTTTACCGATGAGAAGAGGTCGAGGCTGGGCGAGTTGTCAGTCAAAATCATCTTCTGTATCGTGAGGTGTGTAATTGTAGTCAAGGCCCCCAGGAATGTCTTGAGTTCTTCGAGCGTGGCCGCCATATCGGAGAGGCAGAAGGTGCGGAGAGTCGCTTCACACTTGGAACGCGTACGGACGAAGTATTCTATTTGAGAGGCAATCTTGGGAATGATTGATCTCCCTCGGAGCCAGGGAAACCAAAATTCGACGGCTAAGTTGACCAGGGAGGGTGCATCGAAGAGATGGAAGGCATTCATCAGGGTCTTGGAGGAAACGCCATCCAAGCGTAGGGTTTGCACCTTGGGGAAAAGTACGCCGGACCGTAAGAATTTTTCGATGATAAGTTCTTCGTCACACTCGCCGTCAGCCGGAAATACGCTTCCATGAAAGTCGATCGTTAACGTTGTGAGGTTGACGCAGCTCTTCAACGCGTTGATGAGTCTAGTCCCATTATCCATGTTGTATGCAACGAAGAGGGAGGTCAATCGTTCCGCCACGCTCGGTGGGATGTATAGCGGCTTGTTCCTCGTGTCGTAGTCCTCAACGCTGCCCCAGCTGATTGGTCTGTGAGATGCAGTTGTAAAGAGACAACACCTTCGGGGACATTCCAGAATGTGGATTCGGAGTGTGTGGGCGGTTCATCCCACCCGCCATAGTCGCCACGGCAGGTAAGAGTAAGGGATCTAATCGAATCCCATGGATAGCTGGGGTGGGAGACGGAACGCCTGTGGGAAACCTTTTGGCGACGAACGCAAACTGCCAAGTTGCGAAAACATTGAGGACCTCCGCATGACACAGACAGATGATCCAGAGATGGACCCTCTGTCAGGAGTTTGGCGAGTCCTTGACTTCCCAATTCGCACGCAATAGGGAAGCGAAGACAGTCATCGATGGATTGCGTGACTATCTCCAGTGTCCTTGGTGCGTTTTTGGATCGGATGAACCAGGTTTTTATCTTCTCGTGAGCCACGTCCTGACCCGGGTGACTCTTAATTCGAAGAACTGCCCATAACTGCGGGACGGAGTGCGCCATGTCCCGCCAATCCTTGCAGACTAGACACATATCTAGCAGCTCCGATTGGTGGGTGTCGCTCAAACAGTCAGGGAGTAGAGTTTTGAGGATTTCGCAAAAGATTTCCACGGGTACTCTCTTTAAAGGAGGAAATGCTGCTTGGATCCTTCTCGATCCCACTTCGAGCTCCTGTGACTGCGATATTGGCAATTGAAGCCGCGACATCTGGCTGATGAAGGTATCTGGTGAACTTCCGAAATGTCCCAGTTGAGTTCTGCGCGTTCTGACTAGATATTTCGGACGGGAGACAGTTCTGGAGGATGTGGGGAATGAGGAAAAGGCAACGAGGGCAACCGAAAATCATCCAATCGATCGTTCTCACAGCCCGAGTAAATTAGGCAGGTATACCCCTAAATATGGTATTTTCGTCATGAACACCAGGAACAATCGTCCTCGTTAAAGAGCTAGAGTCCAGTCTATTGAGATTGAAAAGCCAATAACATACAAAGAAACATCAGCAATGCTAATACAGGATCCTCCTGGGATTCATCGCAGATACAGAGACTTCCAAGAAGTTGCATACATACATAAAGTTAAAAATACATTACCAATCGGTCTGCAGATGCAGAGATCCAAATTCATTCTCCTTTATCCATCCCCCGCTCTGAGTTTCCATTTCTTTTTGTGCGCGCCTAAGCTGAATCATCCTCGTGGTCAGACCACCTCGAAACCTCCCTTTCCTCCGTAATCCTCGACGTTGTTTGTGCCCTCTTATGCGCAGAAACCTTCCTCCTCAAATCCATTTCAATATCCTCGTCCAATCGGAACCTCTCGGCCATTGCCATTGCGCTCTGCTGTTTCCTAAGCATCCCGCCGGGGGAGAGCGGAGACAGAGGCGAAGTCGGTGTGGATCTGGTGACCGGCCTAGGAGGCCTGGGAGGCGAGACCNGGGGGGAAGTGCCAGCTCCGTACCTCGGAGATGGGGTTGTGTTCCCCTGTAGAGACGATAGTGGTTGCACTGGGTGGCTTTGGAAAACTAGATATGATGGACGAGCGGCAGCACTGTGAACGACCGGCGGTACTATGGTGGGGTCCCTGTGTCGGGTGGAAGTCCTCTAGAGCATTCTCATTGGTATGTCCCTGGATGACGTCTATTTCACGTTCGATGATCGTGAAGAGAAGAAGAGCGATGCAGATGCTCGTGATGATCATCTGCGGGAAAAAGCCGATGCAATCCAGCAGAATGCCTATCAAACGGAGAGCGGGGTTCATTCAGTTTAACTGACCGCAATGTAGATGGCCTAGTCAAACAAACTTACCGTCGAATCCAGGCGCATCGGGCATGCCATTCCTCAGCTGCGGTATCCCGACTAATATGAATCCGCTAGAAAGCAGGTAGGCGAGTAAGGCCTGGGGGTCCTTTCGCTTCCTCGCAAGTACGGCGAGACCCGCGGAAATGTGGGTCAGGATCCAACTGGCACCGAATAGCAGGAACGTGAAGAACTGGGCCGAAGGCGGGCGGCTAATTTGCATGTCAATGTCTCGGCTAGGGAGGTGCACTTCTGCATCTCCACCGGTGTCGTTTCCTGCGATGGTGCTATTCGTTTGATTCCTTATGACTGGAGCGAGGACGAAGCTTTCGAGGTCGTCGGTATCGATGTCGAAGCTCGACGTGATGCGGAGCGTGATAGCGCGGCTAATGCGGATGGTTTCGTTATTCATAGTTGCCGCTCGCAAGCTGCTGGATAGAAGATATCGATCGAATGGATAAAGTCGCGCGCTGTGAACGTCGAGGACATGATCACTGTCGAATCGAACAAGATTCTCAATACTGGAAAGTTTGACAGTGTCAGCGGGACTAAGATCCGCACATCCATTCAAGCACCCACTTTCTTCGATTTCCACTGCCCTTGTTGTATGGGATTTGAGCGGGGTCGTAGGTTGCTGTTGGGGTACCTTGGCTATGCAAGACGTAAACAACGATGCGGCGAACTGTATTAAACCCGACTTATCCTCACCTATCCACAAAGATATGCAATGGCTGGACGGGTAAGCCGCATCCTTTACTTCCAAGAATGCCACTGGAGCCTGGTAGGACTAGGCCCTCACCGCATGCCAATATTGACCAGCGAATGGTGACAGCTGGCTCATCGATATCAACGTCAACGCTTTCTCCAACCAATACAAGCTGTTTGAATGAACGAAGTGTAAGTATAGCGGATCGTCGTTCTTATCAGCCAATGACATACCCCGGGATCCTCAATAGCGACACTGTTCAGCGTACGCATGAAGTAGGTTTCACCAACCTCAGCTCCAAGGAAGGAAAGCGAAAGAGCCGACACCATGAACATGGATAGCACCACCGCGCAGAGGACAAGGGTGGAACCTCTGAAGACACGATTTCCAACTGGTCTTGTTAATGGTGGTGTCGATGTACCGCAGGCTTTGTGCTCCAGCCACCCATCCTTTGAAAAATCTGAGGAGCTTTCAGTCGCGGTCGGTGACGTTATGGAGCTCCCAAATTCAGGCTTTGACGGAGAAAGGTAGAAGGAACGCAGTCTGTGAAACGAGTGTCGAGAGCGAGTGCGAGAGAGTGAAGGCAATTTAAATGGCATGCTGGGTGAAGGNAAAAAAATAGGCAAGGATCCGGGGTGAGGCGAGGCGAGGCGTGAGGAGATATGAGAAAAAAACGGCATCGTGGTGTCGTGTAAGTAATAACAGCAAAATGAAACCTTCGGCGTTGAGCCTCAACGTTCGTCCTCGGGAAGGCTAATTTCAGTACTTTGGACAAGATCCCTTGAGGACATACACTTACCAAAAATTGCCGCCGGGAAGACGGCCATGCCATTTTCGGTAATCGCGGAGGAGGAAGGGCTACCGAAAGAAGATGTGCTTCGCGCACATGGCGGGCATTCCGAGAAGGAAGCGAACGCTTACTGTGCCTCGCGTCTCAATACATTGGCTAAAAGCGTACCGAACATCCTATTTCTCACAGAGAAACAGTCGAATGGAACGCTTGCAGGTAAATGGCGGTCAAAAGGACGGTGGCGCTTACCTCGCGGTTTGGAAGAATCGGTCCAACTCAAGTAGCGACAGCGATGCGAACGGCCGTAAATCTGCTTATGTATTTCTGATTAAATCTTCCAGCATTGTAATTTCCTTGAAAGGTCCGCCATCCAAATCGCCTTCCTGCCCAAGGACCTGCAAAACACTCTTTGAGAGAGTCAGAAGCTGGAGAACGATATTCTTTGCAGTATCTTTTTCTCCATCTAAGGGTGTGAGTTCGATGAAAGAGTGATTCCACTGGGTCTTCGCCATTTCCAATAAGTGCATCCCTACATGGAGAGTGAGGACAATCCGAGCCACTGGGAACAAGAGAACGCACCTATCTGAGGGTAATTCTTTGGGTAGATCAGCAGGTATAATGCGAGTAAGGTGATACCGCTGTCTGCGGCTTGGGTGTAGTCGCCTTCGTGCGACGACTTGCTGAAGCTTTCGGACAGGTTGCCCATGAAGGTTTCATGGAGGACGCAGTGCAATGATGGCGAAAGGGCGTCCAGGGGTTTATGCTGGAACTCTCCGGTTTTGAGATAGTGTTCCACATTCACAAATTCCCGAAGTTGAAGACCCACTTGGGCCAGCTCTGCCTTGTCGCTAGGTGGTTCCGGAATTGTGCCGATCCTTTTCAGCGAGAGGCATGAAGGGCATTCACAAGTGAACTGGTATGTTATTTGGAATACCTGTTGCCGCGTTTGAGTCAAAGCGGGGTCGATGTAAGGTATGCATAACTATCAAGAGCTATTAGTGCACAATTTTTCTGTTAGAGAGGAACGACACTACCTCTTCTCCAGCCGGGATTGCCTGTAAAGCGACGACCTCCATCGTCACTGTGTTCTCCGACGTCAGCAAGTACTTGCATGCGGCATTGGGAACGCAAGAGTGATTGAAAAGCCTGCTTGCTAAAGGGAAAATACCATGGGCGATGGTGTTGAGGTGAGAGTGAATCGTGAAATTGTTATTTCCGAACCGAGAGAAGAGACTGGTAACAAAGTCGGCTGATGGAGGGGGCGGCTTTATGGGACAGTAGGGTGGAAGGGAGATATCTGGTGGACCTGAAAGGAGCGATTGAAATAATGCCTGTTGTTTGGACTGTTCTGGGGAATATGGTACTTCGAGGGTGGACAGATGAGCCAGAAGGTGGGTTAAGAGCAAAGAATCCATTTTTTCATGTTTCTCTAGCTTCTGGAAGGGTATTGAATTTAAGAATTGGTAGATATTTTTGCAGAGACGCTTGTGGTTGTTCTGCCAGTGGAGACCCTGGCCTGCGCACACCCGTTAGGCTGTAGAAAAAGATGTTTGCGACAGAACCGCACATTTCGGGTCGCAGTACCAGTAGCTTCCACAGCCGGAGCATTTCTTGAGATTATGCTGCTCTCGGAGACAATGGTCGCAACGAATCCCTTTCTCGGAGTCGAGCAGTGCAGTGACAAAGGCTGGCGCAGAGATAATGGTCGATCCGGAAGGTACATCTCGTCGTGCCACCGCTTTGTCTCGAGCCTTGGAATCAGGCTTGATGTCAACGAGAGATGAAGAAGAAAGCCATCCCGAAAGCCTGTTCGATTCCATTGTACGTCCCGGTGGTGGTGCGTGTGTAAGCTTCCAAAGTTGATGATCGTGGTAGTTCAAGCTGAAGAGACTGCGACGCCATGATGACAGCGACAAACAAAAACGCGTATGACGCGGTTGAGCGGTTGAGCATCGCCCGTTCAGGCAACGTTCAGGGCCTTTCGACTGTCTCAAACCCGAACCGCTCAGGAAAGTTCACCTGGAATTTCCCTTCATCGTCCTAGACAAGGCCAATATACTGGCTCTACCAAATGCCTAGGTCACAGGTCCAATTAAATGACATTCAATCAGCAATCAATAGAGATAAAGGTCTCAGGTCCTCGGTCAGCCTCGTGCACTAGCCGTCAATCTGTGTGAATAGAAAGGCACGACAGTACTCGCCCTCTTCCTCTTCAATATCTCTACAGAAGAGTGGAACGCACCTGAATCATGTCCAATGGGGTCAAGGTCGTCGAGAAACGCGGTGCCGGACGTAGCATTCAATGGCGACCTTCACAAGGACAGGCAGCCTATCGTGGAACGCCTTTCCCAAACGCGCTGGCGAACCAAGCTTATGGCACGCCATAGTGAGTGCCTCGTTTCGAATCCTTGAAGTTCATCCTATTTTACGAGATGTTAATGGTTCCTCCTAGCACATTACCCCTTACAACCCTACGGGAGTTCACGATGCTCAGGTTCATGAACAGCGTGACTGACAAACCTGAATGGGCGCGTAAGGTAGGCTGAAAGACTCTTCATCTCCGAAACATCAATCCATACCCACTGGTATATTGGTGCAGGTTTTCGAGCGGGACATCGTCGACAAATGGAGGGGAGAAGTTACAACACCGGGAGCGAGTCCTGAAACCGAGTTCACTCTGAAGATGTTCGACTATTGTATCAAAGAATTGCAAGATCTCGCTCCAAGGCACCTGGAGTCCCTAAACGGCGCCATAAAAGTATACAATGGGGATGTCTACAAGTCCGATGTCGCGGTCCCACAACAAACGAAGCTTGCTCTGCAGCAAGCTGTTCGTACCTTGGAAGATATTCCAGATCACCACAAGGACTGGCATCCAGGCTCAAACGACAAAGTCCTCGACCTCGTCCATCCTAGCCTATTCCCGTTGATATATGGGAAGACAAGGGTCTTGCCGGCTGGTTCAGAAGTCACCAACCTCGAGGACTGTGTTAAACGGTGTGGAGAGGGCGAAGTTTTGCATCTTCCTAAACCCCGGTTCCCGAACCTGGTAGAACCAGACGACGATACGTCGGGCGGGTACAGTAAGACTTTCCAGTGGTTACCCTGCGAGGTCGACATCTCCGGAAACGAACCCAAGTAAGTGTTGGCAGCGTCCAAACGTCGATTCAGCTCTAAAATTTCGCGACCTAGGATAACGACTTACATCAACAATTTACACCCTCGAAAGCATAGCAAGTTATATGGGCTAATCGAGGACGTCATTGGAGCGGCCCTGCCGCTCTGGGATCTTACTCTGGCCCCTCTTTGCGAGTCATCCTGTCGCTTTGCCCAGCGTATTGTCTACGATGAATGTCTGTACGATCCCGACCCGGAATCTTTGCCCGAAAGTGAGCAGATTCAGCCGCTCGGAGAATCTGAGGATGATTTCTGGGAACGGAGAAGGCAATGGTTTCAAGACACGAGGAGGGTGGTGCTACCAGAGCCCCCGGAGGTATACAACCGATTAGAAGAACCAAAGCCTTTGAGTTTGAAGGATACCTTTGGGTCATTACCTCTACAAATTATCGTCAAGCTTGCGAACATTCATTTGACCCCAGAGAAGCCTGAGTACGAAGGCGGAACGTGGCATGTTGAGGGCACCATGGTACAGTCCATCTCATATCTAGTCCTGTCGCCGCCTTTGCTGAATGAAACCACCTGCAGAACGAGGCTATCTGTGCTACCGCACTGTACTATTATTCTTGCGAGAACACCACTCCATCGAAGCTCTCATTCCGACAAGTCTCGGATCAAAGTGCCACAAGAGACATTTACTATGAACAAGATCATCATGACTGGCTTGCTCCTGTGTTCGGACTGGAACAATATGGGGCCCCAGTTCAATTTGTAGGGAGCGTCGAAACACGAGAAGGTCGCTTGATAACCTTCCCGAATATCTTGCATCACCAAGTTCAACCATTTCAACTCGCCGATCCCACAAAACCTGGCCATCGAAAGCTCCTGGCGCTTTTCCTGGTAGACCCCAACGTACCTGGGGTAATCAGCACGGCGGACGTCCCGTGTCAACGATTGGACTGGTGGGGGGAAGAGATATCGTCCAGCTCGCCTGSTGGGGATGGGTTGCCAAAGCTCCCTTTGGAATTGCAGGARATTGTGTTCCGGGCCGTTGAAGACTTTCCTATCAGTATGGATGAAGCGAAACACTACAGGTTACAATTGATGCAGGAAAGGAAGAAGTTTGCACTAGCCCGTGATCAGTATGTTGCCTTCGAGCTAGAAATTTCACTTTGTGARCATTGATTAGCATTACAAGTTACACCATCATGGAGGTGAGCTANTCTCGGTGTTGACTATCGTACATAACTTCTCCTACATTCGACTTTAGAACAATCCTAGTMTTCTCCTCTGGGAAGGAAGGGAGGAGCACCACGTCCTCGATCAAGGCGCTTGGGTTCCTGACTCGGATGGGTATGTAGTTGGCCGTACGTTTGATACCAATGTCAATAGAGATTGTTTCCAAACTCRACAGACGGCGCGACTCCAACTTGCTGAAAATGCYGCTATCCAACCGGTCCCATCCAAGTTCCGGGTTGCATAACTCCGATAAAAACAMCAGCTCGACATCGGTGATTACCAAAGTCAACTCTTTTAGTTGCCTTGTGTCCATCTCTTCGAACGCCGTGCTGACCATTGTGAGGAAGGCTTGCCAAGCGGGAGCCTTTGGGCGATTCGTTGACAATGTCAAGCTCTTCAAGCCTTTCAAAGGGCTCAGATCTAGTTTTCTTTCGACGAATGGATCTGAGGAATTGGAATGAGCACCTCGCGAATAAATCGAAGCAGTAAGCAAACTCACTTGGGGATGTCTCCTGCACAAAGGTGAAGTTGATGCTTTCGAGGGATGAATACTGCGCAGCCTCGAGGAGAGCGTTGATACCCTTGTCGGAGGAGGGGTAGTGAATGCTCTTCAGGGTCCTCAGCCGGGCGAAGAAAGGTTCATGATATGAGACCAAAGGAAGGAGCGAAGCTGGATCCGTGTGGGAGATGTTTAATTCGAGTTTCTTCTCCTGACCGGGTGAAGGAATGCAATCCTTTGGCTGGATATTATCAAGAACTGGTCGACTTCTGCCAAGCGAGATGCCAGTGAGATGGTCATGGTAAAGGAAGAGCGATGCCGGAAGTGCCTCGAAATTGGAGAGGTCGAGCCTGCGCAGGGTGGGCAAGTTACAGAGTTGTGTGATGGACTTCCGTAACGCCGGATGGAACGCTGTCCATGGAGTACTGCGATCCCCAGGCGTGAAAGACGCCAATAACAGGGAATTCAGCGATGTGAAATGATCAAGGAGGAAGGGGAGGATAGGGTCGGTTGCAACATCATGTAGAGTGACGGTGAGTTTCTTCACGTAGGTTTTGAGAATAGGATTTTCCTTGAGAATTAGCAAACGATTCATTAGTCGTTCCGTTGTTGCTGCCTTTCTGTGGGGATTTGAACCTGATGCATCGGAGATATATGTTCGTTGGAATAGATAAGGCTGAAAAGCAGCTGCAAAAGCTCGGTCGACCAGCGAACAAGAGCGAATATCCTCAGTGACATATCTGCGACCCTCCTGTCGGTTGAGGAGATACTTTGCGATCTCGTCTAGTATGTCGTGAGGGATTTCGGCATGTTTCGTGGAAGTAGCAGGGTGACTCATTGCCAGGAAGGAGAGGAAAGCTTGGGGTCATTGTTGTTTCCTAACCTGACCTATATATCTTGATTTCAGTACAATGAAAATACAAATAACACTCACCGCCTATAATCGGAGAGGGGTTGCTGTGCAAGTAACTTGTTGACGTGTCGTCAACGTGTTATGGATCGAGTCATTATTGCTTCTGGCTCTCAGCGCCTACACGGTATGTAGGCGATTTCTATCAAAGGCGATTTCTATCGGAGGCGATTACTGTAGCGAAATGTAAATAGGCAGTTTGAAGCGTTACGTTTGGCGCACCTGCCATTTAGGCGATGGGCCCGACGTGATGCGTTGCATTGCCAAAAATAAGCAATAGTACGGCAGCCGCCTGTTGCTTGGCAGGAAGCGAACCTATGACATCCCGGACACTGATTTCGCTGAAGCTACGGTGTTGGCCGAGGATCATAACCCAACAACGATTATCTTGKGGACCCCACTGACATTCCTCTTTCTGCAATTGTATCAACCTTTTGTGAACACTACTTCTTGCAAGCGACACCTTTACCCTGGATGAGGAAAGATTGACTGTGATTAGGGTTTTTTGTGCCCACCGGTCCCACTGAGTCAATTTGGGCTTATACCACAGATAATTGAACGTAGTCTGCGACTTTGGGAGTTTAATTGACTACYCAGTTTGGTGTGATTAAGCGGTTTTTCACTCTAAAAATAATCAATTTTCTCTGCTTTTTTTCACATTTATTTCTGGCAATGACCCCTGCGTTAAGCGGACAAAANTAGGTAATCTTGGAACCCCGCGTTACGCTTTACGATTTCCTATCTACATTTTGCTAAAGTACTATCAGAGGGTAATTGAAATGGGCGCTCGACCAGATCTCAAACCCTGCCGATAGCTTCTGACCTTCCCATTGAAATAAAATGCAGTTTACCCGTCGACCGACACACCGGCCATCTCGAGGAGATCAAYTGCTTGATGGCGTCGTGCTTGATCGACCCCCCATACTTGACCTCAACCCTCTTCAGCCTCTCCTTCCTGCCCTCCGTCAATATCCGATCGAGGAGATGCCAATTAATTGGATGGGCGTCCACCTCCCCTGCGCGCGAAAGCGATATATCAAGCGTCAAAGTGTGTAAGTGCAAGGACTTGATGGAAAGCACCACCCGAGGTGCCCATACTGTGGCGCTACTGCGATCCACGTCYGTGTRGGCGATGAAGGCTTCGAGRTAAAGRGTGCGAAGGCCGGTCAAACTTGCCAAGTTATCGCAGATAATCCCTCCTTGCAAATTGATCAACTCGTCCTCCATGGGTCCGTACAGTTTCTGRGCGGCTTCAAGGTCGATTTGATGTTGATCAACGACTTGACTGGCGGGATCGTGGATTGGGGGTTCCCCGGAAGCTGAGTCGTTGCGATTGGGTCGGGTGTCAGCRTAGCAGGCATGATCTACACCGCCTGTCTTGAACGACATCCGAAGGTGCASCAAACCCTTGTTGACGAAGTGCAAATATCTTCCAAACGACATGGTATCGCGCTCGCAGATAGGCCCGACCTCKAGGGATGGAATGACGGGAATAGATGTGTGGGAGAGGAGCCACGAGAATATGGGACGTATTTGACAGTCGCGGACGATGAGTTTCCTCAAGCTGGGACACTTCAGCTCTGGGAGACGCGGAAATCCGGACTGGTTGGAAGCTGGTGAACTGAGTGGAAGAGGGGGAGAACCGGAGGTCCACGAAACGTTGGTTAGGGAAATTGTGATCAACGACGAAGACTCGCAGACGACGTCCACAACATCTCTGAACGTCGGAARGTCCAAGTTCTTCAATTCTAGCTCAGTCAGAGACGACTGGAAGCAGGAGAAGAACTCGCTTCGTGCAGGGCACTTGATCCATGTCCAGTCGAGGTTCTCCAATGCAATCCACGTCACGGACTTGAAGAACTGCAAAAAAGGTAGAATTTGCCGAAACCAACGATGACCTTGTCGGTCACTGGGTGCCAATTTTAGGCGACGAACAAAGGGAGGGATTGTCGAGTATGTGCTAACCACCAACGAGGAGAAGGTGTCGATGTTACTGTGATCCAGCTCGATAGTCTGAAACAGATAGCATCGGCTCGAGAGCAGCCACGACCTGCAAACGAGGCCACAGTTCTTGAGGGAAACGGAGTCGGCCTTCAAAAAAGAGATTGTAATGTCGGAAATCTCTTGTGGGATGGGGGGCTCTGTGTCGACTCGTAGGGCTAGCATTGCTGCAGATATGTTCAAGAACCTGGGGTCGAAGCAGCAGTACTTATCAGACGTACCTTGGTGCTCAGGGGTACAGGATTAGACGCTTTTTTGTGAGATAGATCGGGTACTGACTCCTTTATACTATCCGGCCGCGGTGTGTCAGATCCATAAGGAGAGCTATCCGCCACCCGTTTTCTGGCTCTCATCATGCCTGTGTTCGTCGCTCTAGTGACGGGACGACTGCCATAGGGGTTTGAGGCGAACAGCCTATTCAAAAATAGCCCTCTGTGATGGGCGCAGTGAGGTGAAGTTTTGAATCCGTCACAATACAGGATACCTCTACACTGGTGCAGACAATTGAGCCAACTTTTCTGATGCGTCGCCGACATGCCTCGTATGTCGTCAACCTAGCAAGTTTCTCTCCGTAGGATTCTCCATCACTAGCGATCTGAGACAGAGATGAAACTGCATCGGTCCAATGAGAGCATCCACAGGAAACCCGTTGCTTGGTACATACGGTGCGGTGCATTCTACTGGCCCCCTCTAATGTCTCCGAAACTTTATTTTTACGATCGAGTAAAGGATCACTGAGTTCATTCGACGGACGACTCAGTCCAGTCATCAATAATTATATCGCAAGGTCTGGACTCATTTTTGTAAAACAGACAGCAGAAGCGCACAGCTCCTCCTCTCCGTCGACCGACAGGCAGGAACTTTGAAGATACATCGAGCTTGTTGCGTTGTACGATCACAATCTACATCTACAATCCCTTGGAGGTATTGCCTGGAGTCAATTGGATTGGAATTAATCATAAAACACTATCTCACAGACGTCACAAAATAGGAAGACCTTCTTACTGTGCATGGGTACAGAGCTGTCTACCGGTTTTCATTCATCTTCCGAAGCTGAATATGTTATCCGCCAAAACAAAAGGGGAAACGTATACGTACGTGTAGCAATACGGTTTATCGAGTTCGACCGCCGAACGCGCCATGACTTCGAGGCTTCGGGAAAGCATCCCCCGGGCAGTCTCGTCTCAAGACCGAGAGAGTGGGTTGTCGAGGCAGCGTCCGTGCCAATCGGACATGGGACACACGATAGTGCGTTGCTTGCTCACCCGGCCTTAAAGAGACCCTGAAACGTTCTCCGAGGTGATGCTTCACTACTTCCGTAACATGAACCTTAAGTCTTGTTTCTAGTCCATGGTTGTCTTACAAGTCGTACCGGCGCAACCGTTTGATCTGTTCAAAACCCACTGCAGCCCTGGCTTCTAGCACACTGTCGAGTGCCACCGAAGAATCTGTGAAGTCGGTGATTTTAAGTGAATCTTTTTGTGTGCACACCTTGAGTTGTTGCGTCCACTCAGATCTACGTGAGCAAGGATCGGTGACTCCTGCCCCGGCCAAGACCTATAGTGTGCGTGCCCGTTGTGTTTACAGTGATCCTGAGAAGATAATAGGATCTTCGCCCTTCAAGAAACAGCATGAAAGATAAAGGCACCAAGAGGAAGCCATTGTGTAAGTGCGGATAGTATCGCAATCTTGGATCTAGTCTATAATCGTGTCCTGGTCGCATTTCAGATAATCAAAGCAAGGTTAGTCATCGGAGGCGTCGCCATGCTAGTCCTTGACAGCGTTACAGCATCATATGCAGAAAACAAATGCCAATGCTGAGATAGGAATCGAAGCGTGATGGCGATTTCGTGCTTTGCAGCTCGAACGTCTGTTATACCGGCCTTGGGTCAAAGTACGGAACGAAGTCGTTTTCCCGGAAGCTGATTAATTTTGCGAGCTTTCCTCAGGTTTAGCGAAGTGTTGGCGAGATGGAAGGCAAGAGAAAGAAGATTTGAACAACTGAAGTCAAAGTTTCTTTCTCAAGTTCGGAATTACCCGGATGTTTGAACGTCAAGCTAAAGACAAACATCGCAGCTGCACCACCAGGCAGCTCTCCTGGAAACGAGTATTCTAATTAGTATGCCTGTTTGATCGTCTGGGTGAGTTTCTGAATAGTCTATGGACCAGGAGAGGCTCTTACATATGCTTTAGGTGTCATTCTGCGCCTTAGCCGGTTTGAATTTCCATGTCCGAAGCGATGCAATTCAAAAGATATGAAGCGGCGGTGCACATGACAGGCACCGAAATAGAGGCGTCTAAGCATGGCTACTGAGCTCGAGCCTTGGCCTGAGCGGGAGGCATGTTTTCAGGCTTAAAGGTCACTGAGCCTTGATATATTCTTAGAGGTCTCCGAGAGTTTTTTGCGAGCGTATTGCTACCAATGAGAAACTCATTGATTCGTATTCTGTATTGGGTATGTCAAGCGCTGACCGCTGACCAAAACTGACAGACACAGGTTACTGCACGGATGCCTCGTGCCTTTTGGGATAGTCTGCGTTTTCCTCCCATTCATTTCTTCACATGTACCTCCCATCTCGTTATTCCTCGCACGATGCCTCCCAAGTCCAAGTCGCAGAAGAACGGCTTCCTGTCTCGCATGCGCAATCCCTTTGCGTCCTTCTTCCGAAGTCACATACGGGCTGCTCAAGAACAGCATGAGCTCGCTGGAATCTCAAATGCATCCCCAAAAAGAACTCCGTCATCGTCACAACCCCCGCATGCACTTCAAGGCGCCATCTCTCGAACGCCAACTTCCCGCGTCACCAATTCTCTGTTCTCGGGTGCCAGTAGCTTCGAGATGAGGGATGTTAATATTCACGGAACTGGATGTACAAATGAGACAGTTGATGGTTTGTCCTGCTTTTTGGATTTCGTCGTGGTCACCACCAATAAGTTTGACGCTCTACCTATTACAGGCTGGAAATTGCTGCTGAACAACATTGCCCGTAATGCCCTGCACGATTCAGATGCTCGATACGANCCCCCCGAAATGCGATGAAGACACCCGTAACGAAGTTGTCGATGAAATTATGGGATGGATCGAGGGCCGTGGGTCTCCTCAGCGTTTGCTTTGCATGACGGGGGCCGCAGGTTCAGGCAAATCTGCCCTTCAGCAAACAATTGCTGAGAAATGTGGCCTGAAGACCTTGGCCTGCACATTTTTCTTCTCAGCGACCGATCCCACTCGCAATAACGTCAAGGCGGTCATCCCCACGATTGCATACCAGCTAGGAAGTCAAAATGAAGCCCTCAAGAGTATCATCAAGGATTCAATCGAGGACGACCCGCTGATCTTCTCCAGCAGGCTGAGAAGCCAAATCAACTCCCTCATCATAAATCCTTGCAGACGTCTTCAAAGGGGTGACCTTCGCGCGCTTCCATACGCCATCCTCATCGACGGTCTCGACGAATGTTCCGGAGAGAAGCGTCAGGCAGAACTGCTGGCCGCCATCAAGCAATGTGTCCTCGCCGATGATCTTCCATTTCGCGTTTTCATCGCCAGCCGACCAGAGTTGGCAATTCGAAGCATGCTGGATCCCGGAGGCGGTCTACACGAGGTGGCTTATCACATCCAACTCAGCGACAAGTACGATGCCACAGAAGACATTCGTCGATACCTTTGGAGACGGCTGCTAGATATTGGCTGTAGGAGTCAAGGCGCTCGAGCAAGGTCCCGTCCATGGCCTACGCAAGAAGATATTGAAGTCCTTGTGCGTGCTGCGTCGGGACAGTTCATCTATGCGGCCACAGTTGTCAAGTACATATCGGAGCCTCGGAGTTCGCCGGTGGAGAGGCTGAAGATAGTGGTCACCTGGACGCCTCGTGAAGGCCAGCTCGCAAGACCTTTCGAAACGCTCGACACTCTCTACAGCAACATCTTGTCCGCCGCGAAGTTTGCGTACGAGAACGTCGATACGCATTCCAGGCGTGACTTTCTCCTGCTCTTTCGAGCGTATCACATAAACTTTACCACTGGATTCAAAGAGAGGGCGTCGGATCTAGTGGGACTTCAGTTCGACGCTGAAGTCCTGAATGCGACGCTGCACCTGGAACCTGGGGCGCACGAAAACCTTATGTCGGATTTACACTCCCTCGTGACTCTCAGGGATGATAACGGGACCATCAAGCTGTACTTTTATCACAAATCTCTTTCGGATTTTCTGGAGCAGGAAAGCCGTTCGAAGAGTTTCTTCATGCCAACATCCCGCGTTCACACTTACATCGCCAAATGCTGCCTTCGAACCATTATTCGTTGTCCTTTGGAACTCAATCCTCGTGCGTACACATCCACGGAATTCAAATTTTCGACGCTGACTCGACTTGTTATCGATAGTTCCGCAGAACCGGGACAAGCTCCCATCCTCCAGCGTAAGACTGTCCAGTAGCCTACGCTCTTTGATGGTAGCCTTGGTTCACCTGCCGTTGTTTTTGCTTGGGGCCACTCCTTCCATCGATGCTGATCTTGTCTCATTCACTCAGCGTGGTGGATGGCAAAAGATTGATAGGCTGCTTCCTCCAGCGTACCATAACAATACTTCGGCTTTCTCTGATTGGGAAAAGATGTTTGGACGAGTTATTGACCGATTTCAAGTATGTCTTTTTTTCCGTTGTTCTTTCGTCACAACTTACGACATCTATCTACTCAAGGACCGAATCCCTGAAGTGGCTAAAGATATGCAACGGTTTATTAGAAAGCGGAAGCGTGAGCTTTCGTTGGATTCTGATTTTGCAAATGACACCGCTTGTCTTTGGTGATTCTACCGGGCCGGACAGGGACAGAGGTTTCGCTGATAGAGGCTACCATGTATACGTTTCTGTACCTTTGCTTGATGACCTAACGAATCATGAGGACGGCGCAAAGACAGCTACTAGTACTACCCTATCCAGAGCTCTCCGCTAGATCGATATCTTGCCAATACGATTCCTCTTGTATGGTGAAAGGGAATCGTCGATCGATGTTCGAAAAACTAAATTTAACGAACTCGCGCCTCAAATTTGAGTTGCAGGATACAAAAGGACTACCGGCTTCAGTTCGAGTTTGTCGGATTGAGGAGCCAATGGAAGGATCACACCCAGGCATGGAAAGCGGGAGTGCCTATATATACTCAGGGGCTTGTATGGCTGTGCCAGGTTACTAACCACATCCCGTGCTGGTTTGCTGTCGCTTGCCATCCTGCTTGTTTCCTCCGTTCATCATCATACTGAAATCAGACGATGCAGCCATCGCCAAAGCAAAGGAGGCGTCACTTGCTCAGGCTCTTCAAAGCCGGTAGACATCCGGAGCAGCTGCAACCGTCAGTCGACACAACCACAGACCATTCGGGTCGATTATCGCCAGGTATGCTCTTCCTATCGACCATTGCTGCCATCGTAGACTCGTTTTGATTTTCGTTGAATGGTAGTGGGGTCCATGGGCAGCTCGCACAAGGATGCATCTACTTCGCCCTCGGGCTTTCATTCAATATTCGCAAACGCCTCTAATTTTCAAGTGAGCGATGTCCAGTTCGTGACCACATCTCGCCGAAGTGAACAAACATTGGATGGTGAGTTACCGTTCGTCCCTTTGTAATAGAGTAATCTTAAATATATCGTGTCGTTGGATGGTTCAGGTTGGAAGCTATTATCAGAGAAGGCCGCCCCCAATGCCCTTCACAACTCCGTCGCCCGAAATACCTCACCAAAATGCGACGAAAGCAGCAGTGTTGTTCTCGATGAAATAACGGAGTGGATAGAGGATCGCCAGTCACCTCAGCGTTTGCTTTGCTTGACGGGGCCAGCCGGATCAGGGAAATCCGTTATGCAACAAATGATCGCTGAACGCTGCTCAGACAAGAACATCCTCGCCTTGACATTCTTCTTCTCCGCCACAGACCCATCCCGAAATACCCTTTCTTCTATCGTTCCAACCATGGCGCTACAGCTTGGGCAACGCTATGCGACCCTCAAACAGTTCATCGCGACAGCTGTTGCAGACGACCCAGCCATCTTACTGAACTCGCTACAAAATCAGATGAATACCCTCATTGTGAACCCCTATAAATGCCTTCAACGACAGAGCACGGGAAGTGCCATCGCCACCCTGCCGTACGTCATACTCATCGACGCCCTCGATGAATGTCGGGGTGAGGATCGTCAAGCAGAAGTGTTAGCGGCCATCGGAGGCTGTCTTCTTGACAGCGACCTACCCTTCCGCATCGTCATCGCCAGTAGCCCGGGACGGGCCATTCGTAGTGCGCTGGAGTCTGGGGGTTATCTTCATCAAGCGGCCTACCTCATCCCACTTAGCCTCGGGTTCGATGCCTCGGAGGGTATTCGTCAATATCTTCGAAGGAGGTTCCAAAACATTGGCCTACGAAGCGGCAACATAAATTGGTTTACCATGGAACACATCGCGGCCCTTGCAGAAGCTGCTTCAGGGCAGTTCATCTATGCCGCGCTGGTTGTGAAATACGTATCAGATCGTCGCAGGCCGCCACTCGACAATCTTCGCCGAGTTCAAGCTTGGTCAAGTACATTGTCTCATTCCCAACAAACATCGTTTCCACCACTTGACGTCCTTTTCGCCAACATTCTGTCAAACGCGAAAGATTGCTACAAGAAAGTCCCCGGCAATCCCGATCACGACTTCCTCCTCCTTTTCAGGGCCTATCATCTCAAGGATGGTATCCCTCTTGATTGGGACCCTTCACTCAGAGATATCAAAAATTTCAATCGAATTCTCAATCTTGAAGAGAATGCCCATGAAGTTCTCATCCAGGATCTCTACTCTCTTGTCGCTTTCANCACCCATATACGGTGGTGGCCTGCGGCTTGATTTTCGTCACGCATCCTTTTCACATTTTTTGGACAACGAAAGTCGTGCGGGAGCCCTGTTCGTCCCGCGTTCGCGCGCTTGTGCCCACATCGCAAAGTGTTGTGTGAGCAATATCGATGGATGTCCATTGGAATCTAGTGAGTAGTCATACGCGACCGCTTGATCTGGTTCGATTTACCGAATTCACCTTTATTAGTCCGAGATAAAACATCTCAGAGTGTCCTTGCCCAACTTTCGTGCGATGCCCTCCCTACAGTGCTCAATCCTGACTCAGCCGTGTATATATATGAAGAACTCGTCGACTTCACCCGGAAGAATGGATGGCCAAAAATCGATAGGATGATATCTTCTAGAAAATACGTGAGCGACGGAAACGCCACTGGGGTGTTAGAAGGATGGGTGCGTGCCTCCTCGACTGTGATTGACAGTTTCAAAGTTCGTCATTCTATACTTTCTGTCAAAATAGGCGACTAACCGTTTCTTTCAGGACCATAGCTCAGACTTTGTCTCGGTCTTAGAAAAATATCGCGAGAAGTGGACCAATGACCGTCAAAGCATTAAGGACGTTGAAGGCTTGGGCTTTGATTTTGGTACCTAGAGTACATGGCCGAGAAGCGCCTTCGGTTCTCGTACTTTGACAACATGAATGAATGAATCGATGTAGCCTTTCACGTCTTTCCAACGCGTCCTATCCAAGTTGAAAGACAACGTAACTACATAGCAGACTTTAGGCGTGTAGTGCTCACTCGCTTCCGCCCGTCTTGCCAGGTGACAAGTACTGCACAAAGTAGTCCAAAAACAGCTAGACATTTTTTTTTATATACACGCCACACACCGGCACCAGTGTCACGCGGCATGAGGCATCTGACTGTAGCCCACAATACACAATGACAATGCTTACCCTAGTCCCCATTCTCCAGCATGAGCCTTGGCCCCCGCCTTTGACATGCCGCCAAAGCACGAGAGACGTCGTTCGTTCAGGCGTCGGTTTTTTAGCTCTTTTTCTTCGGTCTTCAAGAGGCGCGATGGACAAGAATCAAATGCTGAAGTTGATGGGCTGCACGGTTTGCCAGCGCGGACTGGCTCTTTCACAAGTTCCAGAGAATTTTCAAGTGGACCACTACCAGGTTCGTCAATCCTTCTCGCTCCTTCTCCAAAGGCTAATTGTAGCTATGCTTTATGTAGATGGAATGGCACAAAGCACCCACAACAATGCAACGCACCCCAGTACCAACGTCATTCCGACGACTTGGCAATCCAGCATTTCTCCTCAAGAATTGGAAGGGGACGACGACCCTGAAGGATCATCATCCTGGATGTCAAAGACGGTCTCCTTTTTCTCAAATGCACGACGTGTTCGGGCGAGGGATATAAATTATGTGGACGCACCCAGTGCCAGTCATGTCACTGTGAATGCTGGCCTCGACCTGAATGAATGGCAATCAATGGAAGGTGTGCACTCCAAAGCAGTTGATTTCCTTTATTGTCAAGGACACTAAGTGTCCTACCTTCACCAACAGCCTGGAAGCTGTTGTCAGAAAATAGTGCGCCAAACGCACTCCACAACGCCGATTCTAGGTCCAGTCCTCCTGGATGTGATGACGGTACCCGTGTTGGGATCATCAGCGACATTATGACTTGGATGAGGACTCGCGATCCTCCCCGGTTGCTCTGCATGACGGCTGCCGCAGGCGCGGGCAAATCAGCGCTGCAAAAAACGATTGCTGAGCTTTGCGCAAAGTCGGATATCCTTGCGTTAGCGTTCTTTTTCTCTGCCACAGACTCATCTCGAAATACACTCTCAGCCATCGTCCCGACTATGGCGTTTCAACTAGGACTTCACAATCCGGCGCTCAAGCGGTATATCGCGTCCGCTGTCGCTGAAGACCGACTCATCTTCTCGAAATCGTTGAAAACCCAAATGGATACCCTTCTCGTCACCCCTTTTAGGCGCCTGCGAAGCAACAAGCGCTTCAACCCAAATGCTTTCCCGTACGCTGTTCTCATTGATGGCCTCAGCGAGTGCAACGGTGAAGATCGTCAAGTAGAACTGCTAATCGCTATCAAGAGTCACCTACTCGCCAGCGATCTCCCATTTCGAATCTTCATTGCCAGTAGGCCGGAACCCGTCATTCGCACTGCTCTCGAACCGGGGGGCTTTCTTGACGGGGTAGCCTACCATGTGCAACTCAACGATCATTATGACGCCACGAACGACATCCGCCTGTATCTCCGGACCCGGCTCAGCGACATTGGCCTCCGAAGTGGCGATCCCAGAGCCAGACCTCCCAAGTGGCCCAGAGAGAAAGATATTGAGGTTCTTGTCAAGGCTGCTTCCGGGCAGTTTATCTATGCAGCGACGGTGTTCAAGTACGTATCCGACCAGCGCAAGCCGGTGGATAGTTTACACCTGATTATCACCTGGACACCAGACCTAGATAACCCAGCCAGTCCATTCGAAAAACTCGACCTCTTTTATACCAGAATATTGTCAAGCGCAAAGGAGACGTACGAAAAACTCCACACCAATCGGGGACGCGACTTCCTCCTACTCTTGAAGGCTTACCTCCTCAAAGATGCTTTTCAGGATGGATGGGACCAATCATTCAGCTGTACCGCAAATTTTAACAAGATTCTCAACCTGGAAGAGATGGCCCATGAAGCACTAATCGAGGACCTACGCTCCCTCGTGACGATTGAAGCAGCATCCGGCGACCCGCGTCTTCGGATGTACCACGAATCTTTTTCGGATTTCCTGAACACCCCGATTCGTTCAAAAGATCTCTTCGTGCCACACTCGCGCATCTACGCTCACATTGCAAAATGCTGCTTCCGGAATATCAGTCGATGCCCACTGGAATCCAGTATGCTACTTTCTACCAGTCCTTGACTCTCCTCTGATTTTTTTTCTAGTTATAGAATACTGCAGCAACCCGGAGCACGAGATCCCTCAAGTAGGGAGCACAGAAGAATTCTCTCTCACGGCAACACCGACTCCTGCCCTATGTGAAGTGTCGTGTCTGGGGCTTATTACGTGTCTCAACTCGCCCACTAGCATCGATATCGATAATGAAATTATCGGATTTACCCGTGGTCATGGATGGGAAAAGGTCGATACGTTGATATCTTCGAGTTCGAAGGAGCGTCCCAGTACCGAGTCTAAGAAGCAGTTACTCCTCGAATGGGTGCGCACTTTCGCAACCCTCATTGCGCGTTTTCAAGTCGGTCGTGTTTCCTCTCCCTCATCTTCATGATGAAGTGAACTGATCTTTTCTCTTCTTGCTCATATAGGGAGCGGAACCTGAACCGGCGGCGATCTTGGAGCGGTACCGCGAAAAGTGGAAGCGAGGCCTCCAACAATTGGAGAGATTTGAAAGGGAAATCCACCGCAGCAGTTCGTTGGGCTCGATGTAGAATTCAAGCTCAATATTGTGATTTTCTGATGTGGTTTCCACTTGTTTTGAATTGGCACTGTCAATATTTATTCTGTCAAATTTTCAGGAGAGAAAACCTGAGGTGACCCCATTCATGACCGAAATTCTTGAGAAGTGGAAGCGTCTTGACCACGGAGGGCCTATCTCGATCCTCGACACTGGCGCACTTGCTCTCGCTAGGGACCAGATAATCACTGTTTGGGTGAGCTCATGAATCCGGTTTCTGGACTGTGATTTAGACGAAGCCGAAATGAGCGCTTTAGGAGGCATTCTTCCGAAACCCATCTGCTTCACATCGTTCCTTGGATTCGCACCTGTGGTGAATGGGCCGATGCTTTGCACAGCAGTTCTCTGAGGCATTTTAAATTGTGGGGGCTTCATGGCATCCTGCGAAGCGCTTCGGGTGTTTGTCTCTAAACGTGGACAATGGCGATAAAGGATGCACACAGGGACGACATACTGAATTGAGCGGCGGAGCTTAAAGCTCACCATCACTGCAAACTTGAATGCTTGGCGGCAAAGGCTCAAGGGTACTTAACATACACAACAATGTCCCCAAGTCAAAATGCCTCGGAATTCGTGCTCGGGCAATAGGAGGCGCTAGGTTAAACGAAACTGCTTGCAGAGCTTGGGCTAACTAGAGATTGCGACACACTTCACCTTCGGACGGTCTAGATTGTATTTGAGTGTTGGGCGCTAATCAGCCCTGACACGATGGCTGTCCAGGCTATGCCCATCGACATCTTCCTTTCAGGTCCATACACGTTCACACACACACTTGTCAACTGCAGGTGTAGCAATCTGATACCCTTCCCCACTGTCACCCCCTCGGTTCTATTGCCCTCGCAGTCCCCTTTCTCGATGCCGCCTAAAGACAAGAAGCCTGGGCTGCTAGCCCGCGTTTACCGCTCGTTCTCTGCGCGCTCTAGGCGGGTCAGCAGACATGCAACAGCTCACAATGAGGAAGAGTCGTCTAGAAATGCCAATGAAAACTTGCAGCTATCACCGATATCTCACCAACCCTCGACGCCGTCTCCCCATTCGCTCCCCGAGAACAGCGGCGACCAGACGGTTCAAGACCCCTTCTNCCCCCCCAGTTGTTCTTGGTGAACAAGAGACCCGACATGTACAGATTTTAGATGCTGGGGCATCAGTTACGAATCCAGGCGCTCAAGACCTTCGCATTTGGCGACCGCCCGCTACTCGAAGCCCCAGATCCCCAGCACCCTCGATCTTATCAGGCGCCAGCGACTTTCAAATGGGGGCTTTGCAGTACATCGATGCACCACATGCTCGTCGTATAACGCTCCAAAGTCCGGGCAATGAGCTCGTCAAGGTCGATGGTAAGATCTGATTAGATCCCCCAACCAGAAACATCACTAAGGGTTCGTTTAACACCATCTCGATGATTGCAGGCTGGGGATTACTGCTGAGGAACGCTGCTCCTAATGCAATGCACGATTCCGATGCGCGATGCAANCCCCCCAAAATGCGATGAAGACACCCGCGTCGACGTTATCCGCGGGGTCACGGAATGGATCACAGATCGCAAATCTCCCTTACGCCTACTCTGCATGACAGGGGCTGCAGGCGCTGGAAAATCAGCCTTGCAGCAGACGATCGCTGAAATATGTGGAAGGAACAAGACCCTTGGCTCTTCATTCTTCTTCTCAGCTAACGATTCCTCCCGCAACACCTTAAAGGCGGTTGTACCCACCATTGCATACCAATTGGGAAGCGCAAATATCATGCTCAAGAAATGGATTACGATCGCAGTGGAGAATGACCGTTTGATTTTCTCCAAATCCTTGAAGACCCAGGTATTCGCTCTCATTGTGCAACCCTTCAGGCGCCTTAAGGCGGACTTGGGGTTGGGAATCAATAGCCTGCCGTATGCCATCTTGATTGACGGTCTCGACGAGTGCATGAAGGAAGAGCGCCAAGCAGAGCTGTTAACCGTCATCAAACAATGCTTTCTCGAGAGCGACCTCCCCTTTCGCATCTTCATTGCCAGTCGGCCGGAGTGGGCAATTCGGACCGCGCTGGAGCCTGGGGGTGACCTTCACGGGAAGGCCTATCACATACAACTCAGCGATGATTACGATGCCTCAGAAGATATTGCTCGATACCTTCGAAGGAGGTTTCAACCTATTGGTACCCGAATTGGAAATACCGGATGGTTCACTGAGGCCGACATTCAGGCCCTTGTGCGGGCAGCGTCTGGACAGTTCATTTATGCCGCGACAGTGGTCAAGTACATATTGGAACGTCGAAGCTCCCCTGTGGAGAGGCTGGACATAGTCCTCACATGGACACCGCATGTACATCAAAGTGCACGACCTTTCGAAGCCCTTGACATACTTTACACCAACATTCTGTCGGCGGCGAAGGAAGCATACGAAGAAATCGATACTCACAAAGAACGCGACTTCCTCCTATTTCTTCGGGCTTACCAGCTCAACGCCAGCTCCGGCCTTTTTTGGGGAGCCCCCCGATTTCCCGTTCATCTTCTATCCGCACTCCTTGGCCTGGAAAACCGGGGCGAACTTTTTCTGCTTTCAGATCTGCGCTCCCTCGTGACCTTCGACAACGAAGGTGACGGTAAAATGCGTCTACGATTCTACCACAAATCATTCTCCGATTTCATGGACCAAGAAAGCCGTTCACAAGATTTGTTTTGCCCGGCATCTCGTGTGCGCGCTCACATCCCCGGGTGTCTTCTTCGGGCTATCGTTCGGTGCCCTTTGGAATATGATTCTTGTGAGTATTACGAGTAACGTGCAGAGACAAGACTGTTATCACTGATCTCGGTTTTAATTCTTAGTGCCGAAAACATGGAAGGAGCTCCCACTCCCCGCGGCTCGTAGAGATCAGTTGTTCATGGCAATCCGGTATTTGCCGTGGTTCTGTTCCAATCCCGTACCCGCCAGCGATGAACTGGTTGACTTCACCGAGAACGATGGATGGCAAAAAGTGGACAAGTTGCTGCCTCTAATGGACCGATGGGGGTCTGCGATTGGACAACAAGGTTGGACAAGCCGTTTAAGTGCCATTTTTGACCATTTAAAGGTGTGTGGTTTCTACTTGTTTCGAAGCGGCACTAGTAATATTTTGTTCGTCCATCTCTCAGGAGAGAAAACCTGAATTGACCCCGTTCCTGACCGAAAATCTTGAGAAGTGGAAGCGTCTTATTTGGGACCTTCCTCTTGAGGACTGGGATGGCGGTGAAAAGAAAAGGGCTGGCCAGGAGAGTAACGGTGTTCCACAGCCCTAGCGTGCCCTTCATTGCTTACTTCACTGTACCTCCAATTTGGTCGAAGGAGAAACTAATCTCCTTCGCCTAAATCCTAGCTTTCTTCACATCGTACAGATCCAAGCGTAATTTAATACAACTCGGCATTGGCACAGGTAAAGTTCGGGCCGAATGGGGCGAGCAGGAAGATAGTGCGAAACGGTCTGCAGAACGAATCTTATACGATAGCGCCCTTTCGTTCCTGGGAGCACCACACTTAATCTCATGAACAGTTTAATGAAAGGCACCTGGAATGCAACCTGTCAGTTAGGGCATAGCATAAATCAGGAGGTCAATGGCTTCGACACATACAACGCATCGGAGGCAAGATATCGCCTGTGTCTGTATGGGTATGATTGAGAGCGTCTCGTATCAGAGCATAATTAGAGTACGTATAAGCTGAGGCCTGGGACTTCGGGAGAAGTCCATCTCGATGATCTCGAGGCATTCAGAGCACCTTCAGACTAAATCCCAGCGGATAAATAGGGTATATAATACAGGCCCTGTTGGGAAAGTGTATAAATCTGCGTAAACCCCAGTCACCCAGTCAGCCGATGAAAAGACACAGGAATGACAGAACGCACCGTACATAATACATAAGTACACGTTCACAGTGGTAACTAAAAATTGAAGAGATATAATATGTCCACGAGCGAAGGAAAAGTGGAGAGGCAATGCCTCGAAATTACAATGTCTTTAACAGTAGCGTCAAAAAAAGAGTGGAATATAATAAATGGATTCAAAATCAAGGTGACATGGGTATAGATCGTTACGAGAGAATCTAAGAAAGCTTGGTTAGTCATAAATCGTCCCAGATGTTGAGTATAAACTCACAGCGAGCAAGACAATGGCGGCAACAAAGACCAGAAGCAGAAGCAGACATGCAGCCCTTCTCCCGGCTCTCCGCTGGTATTCAGCCGCAGTGCTGAGCTCTTCGGCCGCAGATCCAGTGTCAACGGCTACAGACGAGATGTTCATCTCAATGTTATCTGTATGGGAAGGTCAGGACAACCGAGACATAAGTTGCGGTTATTCAGCGTACCGAGCATAGTGCCTTGCTGGTTAACCAGAGTACCGAGGTCGTGGAAGATTTCCGAAAGCTCGTGGATACCGGTTTCGATCTCCCGAATTTCTTCCTCGCGCTCTTGGATCAGCGATTCCTGATAGGCAAGTTCATGGGGTGATAATTGGCTTTGCAGAATCTGAGCCTGGCGTTGTTCTTGAGGAGTGGGTGCAGGCTCGTCATGCCTGTATGGTAGCGGGGTTAGCTCTTCGGGTGTGCTTGGACGGTCAAACGAACGTACGCGGTATGGCGTTCATCTTCTACGGCCAGTTTCACCCCCTGGACGACAGTACGCTGGCGTTCAGCGCTCACTTGTTGCGCTCTTTGGAAAGCGACCAAGGACATTTGAAGATCATGAGAGGTCTTCTGAAGGACTGCCTTTTGGTTGGGCTAAATCCGACCGGAGATTAGCTTATGCCAGTGGTTAGCTCTCAGAGCCATACCAGTTTACTTTGAAGTGCTGATAGCTTCTTCAAGTCTTCAGAGCTTCGCTTCGCCATCGCTCTTGTCGTCTCCGTCAGGTCGTGCCTGTACATTGGGGCATGACCCGGACACAACCGTGAGTCCCATGCTTCCGAAAGACAGCTTCCAGCGATACGTACAAAGTCTTCCGCAGGTTTGCATTGTCTTTCGCGGTCCCTAGCTGGTCGACATACTTGAGTATTCCCTGGACGTTGGCGTTCATCTTGAACACCTGCAGCGACAGTGATGATTGAAGCTTCTGGAACTCTGCATCTTCGCCAGATTGGGAGAATGTCGATGCTGAGCGAGCTGGGTGGCCGTGGCCAGATTCAATATCTTGAAAGCTCATGGTAAAACGAGTGGTAAAAGGATTAGACGAAAGGGTAGGGAGAGAGGAGCATTGGCCGTCCGCATCGCGCAGCTTGCTCAACCATCGTCATTCGGGTTCAGCGCCTCGAATATGGGAATATATTCTCACACTTGACTCGGCTAGACAATGCCGGTGCTTGAATCCAAACGCATGGACAAACAAGACTGTTGTTGCGTGCCTAACTTGTTCTTTCCAACTCCCCACCAGCCTTTCCAAAAATCTATAAATGCTTTATCTGCTCTGCTCCACGATTCCCCGAAGCCGTGAAACCCTTTCTCTCAGACACTCTCACAGTCTGAAATCTCAGAGGTCCAATGAGTCGGTATTTCGAAAACCATACACACGGCTCTTCTGCCGAAAGCTGGCTCACCTAAGCTTGCGTTCTTCAAAGGTCTGCTGATTCCTACTACAATTCGGAAACCTTCCGATTCTTTATGTTCGAATGATCACGCAATCTGCCTAAAGCACTGAATAAAACGAGCAGTGTGAGAGATGAGTTGCCAAAGGCCTCCAAAGCTTCTCTATGGCTCTCTGGCAACCCGCCCCTCCACCCAAGTCAGCCCTCGGTCGCTACCGACAGCTGTCTCCAAATGCCGGGGTTCACCTCTCGCCCTTGCAGCTTGGTGCTATGAGCATCGGTGACAAGTGGTCGGAATTCGGCATGGGAAGCATGGATAAGGAATCCAGCTTCAAGTTGCTGGACGCCTATTTTGACAACGGTGGAAACTTTATCGACACCGCCAATGTATAGTATGTGATTCCCGGTTCGCCTGTCGACTATGTATTAACCTTTTCTCATAGCCAGGATGAGAGCTCTGAAGAGTTTATCGGCGAATGGGCAGAGCAACGGGGCATCCGTGACCAATTGTTCATCGCAACGAAGGTAGGTGGGAGTTGCATCCGCACTGACTCCTGTCTGACGTGGCCGTAGTATTCCGGAAACTTCAAGCGTGCAGATACTTCAGTTGGACAAAAGGTCCTTTATGTCGGGAATAGTGTCAAATCTTTGCAGATATCCGTCAATGCCTCTTTGAAGAAGCTTAAGACCACTTACCTAGACCTCCTTTACATCCATTGGTGGGATTACGAAACGAGCATCGAAGAAGTGATGCGTGGCTTGCACAATCTTGTACAGCAAGGCAAAGTCTTGTATCTGGTATGTTGTATCTCAATCGGTGTCCTACCCTGATGGCTCACGAAATGTAAGGGTGTCTCGGATACTCCGGCATGGGTTGTTTCCAGGGCCAATCAATACGCTCGCGACCATGCACTTACACCATTCATTATCTACCAAGGAGCCTGGAACGTATTGGAGCGCTCTTTTGAGCGAGATATTATTCCGATGGCCCGGGCCGAAGGTAATTTCCGAACCAAAGAGCGAGATCAACTGACTGATCAGAAAGCGTGTAGGAATGGCACTGGCCCCCTGGAATGTGCTCGCTGCCGGCAAGATTCGTACTGATGCCGAAGAGGAAAAGCGTCGTCAGACCGGTGAAAACGGTCGTACCCTCTCCAGCCCTAACTGGGAGAGAAACGAGAAAGAGAAGGCAGTGTCCCAGGCTTTGGAAAAGGTGGCTCAAGAGATTGGCGCCAGGTCGATCACCGCGGGTTTGTAGCGTAATTTCCTTGATCGATTTAGCACAACTAACTAACTCCCTTTAGTCGCTATCGCCTACCTTCTCCACAAGACCCCTTTTGTATTCCCCATCGTCGGTGGGCGAAAGGTCGAGCATCTGCTCCAGAATATCGAAGCTCT
The DNA here is from genome assembly GCA_027579435.1 of Candolleomyces eurysporus. Classification (NCBI taxonomy): domain Eukaryota; kingdom Fungi; phylum Basidiomycota; class Agaricomycetes; order Agaricales; family Psathyrellaceae; genus Candolleomyces; species Candolleomyces eurysporus. The sequence continues at coordinate 31,525 of JANBPK010001062.1, forward strand.
GGAGATCACTTTGTCGGATGAGCAGATTCAGTTCTTGGAAAGCATCGTGCCATTCGACGTTGGTTTCCCTGGTACAATGATCGTCAGTTTTTCTTGTCCTTTTGTCCTTTTCCCCCTTCTGAAGGCCGCTTTAGGGCACTGGTTCAACGATCAACAGAATGCTTGGGGCTGCCGCAATTATCGACAAGCAACCTTCCCTTCCCGCGATTCGTCCGAATACAAAGTGATCGAACCTTTCTAAGTAACGCTCGTGCCTTCGTGTATTGTCTTTATGCTAATGAATGTTTATATCACCATGAGCCGATTCACTTCTCGAGGTGATTGTTCCGTCCTGGCGTTTCATCCGACGTCTTGCTCACGAATATCCTTCCTCGTGAAGCATCTGTGTTTCCTCATGGAGTTTACGAGGGCTTAATGCATTTTGCTGTGCCAACACAGGAAAACATGAGGAAAACATGAGGCAGCTGTAGATGGGGTGCAACACGTGTTGTCAATATAAGCGCCCATTTGACCTTTTCAAGTGTCTTCACCTTGCACTCCCTTTCTTTCCCTTTCACCAACAACTTCACGCCCCTCACATCATTATCAGCTTAAGTCAAGAACACGGTCAACGCCAGCATCTTCGCGACATGAATCGCCTTGTCGATAATTGCAAGGCCTTCATGGTCGCTGCAGTGGAAAGCTTCGAGCGGCGCGTTCTCACCGGCGAGATCGACATTGGGCAAGGCTTCAAGGCGGGCACCCAGCGATTGGCAGCAAACACCTTCTGGAACCTGGTCGTCGCGCACAATCAGGATAATGATCCAAACAGCGACTTCGCTCGAGTTACCAAGTGGCTACCGGAATCCAAAAGAGAGCAGTTCAACACCCTCGACGACGACGTCAAGGCTGCATGCAAGGTCGCCGCTTCTGAGGTCAACCAACACACGGCGCTTCAAACAAAACTATTGACTGGAAGTGGACGCTCAACCAAATTCCTCCCAGAACAAGGGACCCAATCCCAAAGTGGGGACGATAGCGGCTGTTCAACCAGGTTCTTCATGTTGGACCACCCGCAAGGAGTGACCGTTTATGACCCCCAACAACATGCCTCCAACCAGCCCCAGGATCCACCACCACCCGTCATGCCGTCTTTCTCCACTCATACCTGGGATTCAACATCCTCCATCCGCAGCAGTCGTCGCAAATCTTCAAGTTCCGGCGGTCCAGAGCGTGCTAAACGATCAAAGAAGATGAACAAGGACACCCGAGATCGCTACATGGAACTTGGTGGGCGACCTGCACAGCACCCTCGTACTAGGAAGGCCCCTCACCCCGCTCACAACGGAGCATCTACCCCGAATGATGTTGGCTCGTTCCCGGTCCCTGGGGATCTCGAGTTAGCTGCGGCGAACAGTACGTGCCTCCAGTTGCCAGATAGGCTGGAAGATTGCTGCTGAAAAGGACCTTTGCAGGCTTTATGGGAGGATCGTTAAGTACTCAGGTTGACCCTTGTTCTGTTTCGAGGCTCGGAAGTACCGTCGACTATTGGTCAAACAACACGCCCAATCCGGCACAAGGTAGTCAAGGTGGCCTTATTTCCTTGTAAGTATGCAATGACCGTCTAACGGGCTGTTCAATGCTGACCACAGCTACTTGTTGCCACACTTTTTCAGTGAACAGCAGTTGAAGTGGTGTGGCAACTTGCAGACGGTTGGCTTTGATCTTCCGGGAGATGACTCTAACCACCTCATCACGTCTTCTGATGCGGATGTTTTCTCCGTGTCGGACGCCGCCACCCCTTCCAGTTCCACCACAGAGACCTTGCCCGACTTTTTTTCGCAAGCTGCCTCACCCGCCACTACGGATTGGTCGTGCCATTCTGAATACTATTCAACCCCGTTGCTGCAATCCCTCGACTTGGAATTGCCGGATCCTACCAATTCGTTCCCGACTCCCGGTTCCTTGGGAATTTTGCCTACTACGCCTATCGGCTTACCCCCCCTGCAATCGTCTTCCGCAGTACAATTTGACCATCAACCTGTTTTCGCATGGGATGCGCAAGATCCTTCTGGGGGTATGAAGGAAATAGGTCCTACTTTTTGGCCCCCGGCATTACCTACAAACGAAGCATATTCAGCAGCGTCCACTTCGGCACCCATCATCGACAATCGGCCTTCCAACCCTTGGCTTCAAGGAGGAAATCAACGCGGTATCCTCAATCGTACTGATCAATTCCCAGCATCCTTGGCGCCTGAATTGTATCAAGGCATGTCGAATTCTGTCAGTGCCTATCAACCGTTCGCGTCGACCGTAAATGGCATCGCAGCCACCGGGGAGGGACAGGTACAAGCGGCCTGTCACAATCCCCCTGGACTCAGCGGCGCTGCTCATTTAACCTCCAACTCCGATTTTTTCAACACTGGCCCGGGAGGTCGGCTCAAGGAAGCGCCTGCTACTACACTTCGTCAGTCCATTGGTGCCGCCAATTCTGGCCCTACACCATCGACGGTCTCGGCTTTGGATGGCGCTCTGGGGAATTCCATGGCTTCCGGTGGACACTTCAACGACGTATTTCCGGTTCCGTTGGGTAACTCTCCGACTCGCAACTTGCATGGAGGTGGCTTCGGTTCCTTGCAGGCTTTAGACCCGTCATTAGGTGTCCACTATGGGGTTGGAACGTTTGGCTCGCAGTCTACCCCTGGTTCGAACGATGCGGTTGGATATGCCCCCACCACCGGGTATGACTTTGGTGACTTTGCGGCTCAGATTCAGACGGGGTCGGCTTCAAGCTACTACCAGCCTGTTGTGACTGGCGATAGAGGTTCCTTGAGCACGGGTCATCAGTATGCTGCCAACGGCCCAGGAGTCGATCTGGATGGTGGATGGCTTCCCCGCTCATTTGTTCAACGACACGAATTTCTTTGATCTTCACTTGGCACGCTTGTTCTGATACTTCTGGATTCGTGCGCTCTTATACCTTGGATTGTATCTTTATCTTGTCGATTATCACCTGAGTTCCATCGTTTTCGAAATTGTAACTATTTCTTTTTATTATATTTCTTGTCTATTGCTGTCTCTGTCTCTTTTTGCTTGTCCATACTTGCTTATGCTTTCGTTCCTGTCGTATTTCCGTGCTTTGCTTTGCCCCTCTCGTTGTGTTCTCCTCTTTTGGCTCAAACTGCTGGTAATCAGGTTGCCTTTGTACCATTTAGATTTCTTGGATGTTTCTTCATAGATGCTTTTTAAACTTAGAGTATCTATCTATGTTTGTTCGGTCTGTCTGTCTGATGCTATATATTTTTGCGCTTGGTTCGTTTACAAGCTTAGCTTCGAGCCCCTGCGAAACAACGCGTCAAACGCGTCGGCACCGGTAGCAGTTGCAACTCTGACCACGACTGCCACCTGGTATGAACATACCGGCTGCCTAGTCAACCATTGTCTCGGAACTTCCTGAAAGCACGAGTAAGAGAATTAAGGGCGCATGATGGGAGATGATGGGGGTCAGGATTGAGGATCAGTGCGTGCTTGCCATGGTCAAGGGGTCCATCGTGGAGAGCGAGCAGTAATCTTCCATGCTTGGCCAAAGTCATTCTGCCAAGGCCACGGAGCACCAATCGACCACAGATATGACCAGTGCCGTTAGCATTGGTGGCCCACTAAGTGCCGGTCAGCCTTGTCGCTGGCTTTGATGCCACCGCACTGACAATGGCCAGCATTTGCAGGCATTCCGCCGACGCGCTGCGAAAGACATGCTTTGATAGTGGCTATTATCTTCTAAGTGCCCCTGCTCGAATGACATATAAAGGAGCCTCCCTCTTCCGCTTTCGACCCCCAAGCCTGCCTTCTCTCAGACTCCGAATGCCTAGCCTGACTCTCCGCCCTTTCCTCTCCGTGCCTTCCAAGTCACCTACGTTTCCTCGGGTCTCTAAACGGGGATGGCCTCTGGATGGCAGAGACGATCCCGCCCCAGGAGTCAACACTTTCAAACCCTACCAGGATGTTCCTGAAGAGATCATCAGGAACGTGAAAAATCCATGGCGGCCTTCCTTTGCCAACTCCACCTCCACTTCCTGGGCGTACCACGAGTCTTCGGACCCTGTATTGGAGACTCGCGCTGAACCGTACAAGACTTATACGGAACAGGTAATCCAAAAGCCATCTTGGTACATCCACTTCCACGTCGCCGTTCGCTCTACCCAACCCGAGGACCACGAATCGCGGGCGAAAAAGATCGTCAAGTCTGCAGAGGATTGGTGTTTGGGCGACCTCAGTCTGCTTGTGCATCTCTTTATTGCTCGGGCTGCTATCTGCGAAGACGAGGAGCCGGTTTTGGCTGTGGGTTCATTCGCGCAACAGGTGTGCTATCATTTCGAGAATAATAACCCGTCGTATTATACCAAGTTTGTGAATCAGTTGGGAAGGGTGCTGATCGGGACGTTTTTGGCGTGTTGGGATCGGGTGAGTTAANTTTTTATCCGTCTTTCTTTATGATTGTGTTGACCCGTCGCTGACCGTCNTTTTTTCTTGGCGNTTTTTTATTAGGACTGCGAGCGGTCTCTTGCTCGTCTACCGTACGCGGAACACCAAACGGAGAATTACCTCTCCTCTTCGCTCAACCTCGCAAAATTCATGGGTGCCTTGGTCGGATACGGAGTCCTAACTCAAGCAGACATCAGGCCCTGCGTCCGACTCCTCGTTCATCAAGCAACCCACACCGAGTACCTCATGGCTATTCGCGAACTCCTTACATACGCCGAAGACAGGTTCTGGAAGAAAGGGTCGTATGATAGGGAGAACGACGTCAGCGGATTTCTGCAGAGGTTGAGCGAAGTGGTATCATCATCATCGGCGGAAGAGATACAGGTTCAGTCTGATGTGGATGTCGAACTTCAAAATGAGGGTGATGATGGCACGATCACCTCGCCGCCGTGCATGGAACCTGGGGTTGTGGTCTATGATGAGATTCTTGAGCTTGTGGATCACTTTTCTCGGGCTGCAGCTGACAAGTGACCTCCGGTCGGTGCTTCCGAGGTGACAGGACAATGACTTTATAGTATTCAGTTGATATCAGAGTGCATAGATGTGTGGTATCCCCTGATAGAATTCATGATCAAGTCTAGATTTCTTCAAAGGTACCGTTAGCCCGTTCCCTCCAAACCTAATTTTGAGTGGATGACGACACAGATAAGTACCACTCGAGGTCTGTTAATTATATGTGGCCAGTCACCTGCACCTCCGAAGGCTGTTCTCTTACGCAGGCGGACGGGCTGATCTGCCCTTGAAGCTTGAAGACCCAGGGGGCTGAACGAGTCATAGCTGACGTCGATACTGAGCGGACAATGTAGAAGCTTACGTAGATTTTCAATTGAGAACCATTAAGCACGAGCAGATCCGGCATGTGGTGAAGGGATTCCTTGGGAACAGTTGCTCCTAGTTCTCGAAGAGTGGGTACGGTGAGAATGAAGATACTAGATTACGGTATGGTATGCATCTATACATAGAACGAGTGAGGGCAGAAAAAGACCACCTTGCAGAGATGGGCTAGGGTAGCGCGGTGAGGCCTTGTGATCTACTTGATATGTCTCAAGTATCACTGACGGAGGACGACTATGGATCCGTGTACCCAGTACCTTGGTTATCAACCCATACAGAGTTGACGGAGAGAGGTAACGTTAAATATTGCGTAACTCTTCGTTCGTCGGGGGAACCTCGTTGGATAAAGGACCACCTCCATCTTTGGCAATCCAGGGTTCGAATAGATAAGAACTTTCTTTTAACGCTGGCATTTCCCAATCCCTCTCATGTGTGAAGAAGTTAGGCTCGGGAAACGTCGCATCCTTTTCTCCCCGGGTGGCTCAGAGAGGATATTTACCGTTTGTGTATCGTCAGCTCGCACACTCGCACCTATTAGAAGCTCGATGCCAACAAACTAACAGCGGGTAAAATAGGGTAAAATGAATAAAAGTGTGTACATACGGGATAAGCATTGGCGTCGGCAGTACTTGCAGGATGACTTTTTCATAGAACGATCAATTATTCGATTGATCCTCCATTGAAATTGTGACTTTCGTGGTCTATACGTGTGTCAAAAGGTGAAGGTTGCACGCGCTCTTCGCGTGGCTAGAACCATTGAAGCTGACAGAGGAGGGAAGGGTTTTGGTCAGGTTTTGGCAAGGTCTTCGGATAGGACAAAAGCGAGCGCTAGGGATGTCCTAGGGTGCCGTGATACGGAAACAGCGTCTCCCGCTGATGGAAGTGCGCATCTTGGGCTCGAATGCTTCGTGAGCTCGGAGAAACAAATGAGCGATGCAGGAAAACTTCAATCGTGACATGGGGAAGATGGTGTCATTGGAAAGCCCACTACGCCCGCAATCTTGAGAGAAGAAGCAATACCGATGATGTCTCAGAACGCTCATGCCTTGAGGGACATACGTAATAAGCCCGGTGCTCTTGCGTAGGTGGACTCCTTTTGTCTGTGATAAGAGGGCTATTGGGAACATATCTGTGGAGCTAGCCCAGGGGGAAGATAAGTGAAGAGTCAGCACGTCATCATGGCATGACACTGAGAGCGCCCTGGCCATGGTGTACTAATGTAGTCAGATCTGAGATCCGACGTTGACCCCGGCCAGGCCAGCTGGCGCACCGTACGTGATTCCTGACAGAGTTCGTCCGGCCAGGGCAAGAGACTAAACCTGATATGAAAACGCAGACCGTCCAGCGTATTAGGAATTCGGAGGCCGTGTCAGTCTTTCGAGAGCGAGCATATGGTGGGGAATTTTTTTGGCAGAGGGCACAGAACGGAGGGGCCGCTGAGATTCACAGAAACCCCAGGAATGAAAAAGACTCGGAGATGCCGGACGCCCATAGGAAGCTCGCCTTGTGCTCATCTGTGCTTAGCACGGCGCTTTTAGGCGGGATTGAAGGCGCGCATCACGCAGTCGAGGCCAACACGAGGCTCTGTCCCTCTGAAGAAGGAAATCTCCAGGATAGTCAGCCACTGAGATATTCTGAGCTCCTGCAGGCGTTCTCCTGTAGCTGAAATCGCATGGTTAGCATGGGTGCCTTCAGACACCGTGATCATACCACTTTGATTTCTGGTTGATTTGTGCGGTCAGGTCAGCGTGGTCCTGAGTGCCCAAGAGCCATCTGGGCCTGGCGGTGATATAGTTAGGCCATGACTCGAGGTTGCTATGGCTGCCTGCGATGCGTTCTGCCCGTCGCTGGCGTAGCATTTTGCGGGGTGTAGCAGGGTGGTATGGAGAGATGGTCGTGAAAGAGGTCGATTTCGGAATTCATTTTGGCAGGGAGGGGAGGGGGCGGGAACTGGTGACCGAGGTCCCTGTGGGAGAAAGCCTAATTTGAGAACGTGGGAAAGTGGAGGTTCCCCCATCCGTTGACTGCCCTCTTTTATTACCTCTTGACTTCCTTCTCTCGCCGTCTTCCTCGACCTCCAATACCCCCTCCTCGTCGCCCTCCCCGTCCGCCCCGCCCTAAAAGTCCCCCCTCTGGCGTGCACCTTGCAAGAGCCAGCGCAGGACGTCGCGGACCCCTTGGACATGAGAACGTGGCTCAAATCTTACGGGATTCAGCGCCGTTCTTGTCAATTCAGAATCCAAGCCTCTACCCCCCAGCATTAGCCCAAATCGCAATTAGGCGACGTTTCCCAGCGCACTCAAGAGCACAATGGCGACAAGGCCCAACGACTCCAATCCCTGGCCCAGCCAGACCCCCGCCCCACCCCCTCCCTCCCAGGACGCATACTTTTCCTCAACCTCCGATGTAGAAGGACGATCGGTGAAGCGAAGAAGAGTGCTATCCAGTAGCCTGGACGCTAGGAAAGAGGGCTCGTTGGCTGCGCGGCAGGTGATTGTTGACCAGGACCTCATAGGTACGTATGCCGTCTTCTGCACCCGCTCGCTGCCATTCACGCGTTCTGTGCCTTGGTAGACCAAGCAAGGCACGACTGCCAGGTCTTTTCCGGGAACGAGGTCATTTCCTGTTATCCTACTAGGGATACGTCAGTGCCCCAGCACCAGTGGGCGACCTTCGTTTGTGCGTGGCCCCCTTGGTTCCCCATCACTTTATATTGATAGTGTCCTCCAGGGAATTCCAGAAGGCCCGAGTTGACCCAAATGAATCTCGTTGACATCTTCCTCTTTCGGGCCGACTCGAGGACACAAGTACTCAACATTACGAATGTGCCTAATCCTACCGACCAGGCAGGCGTTGTAACCGCTCAGGTAGACGACAAATGGTTCAGCCGGGGTGGTGAGAACTTCTCTGGAACAAGCACCAGATATCCCTTCTATTGGGTAGTCATCCGAAGTGACAGAACACTGGATGGCAACGAGATCCCTCAGCCAACATTCACTGCCATTCGTACGTCTCTGCCTTGTCATCAACTGCTCCACGTTCTCAATCTTCCGTTCTTTCAGAGACAACCATCTTGGACTCGGTTGCTTCAGCCCGGTCATCAGCATCAGCACTCTCAGCATCTTCGCTCGCATCAGCGTCCTCGGCATCAGCAGCATCCCTCTCCGCTTTATCGTCGGGCATCGTCACAACTATCAATGGCACCCCCACCACGCTCTTCCCAAGTTCCACCGGCACTGTTCAGTCGTCCACTAGCGATGATTCATTCCCGCGTTGGGCAATAGCCGTGATCGTGATTCTGGGTTTCCTCGCCATCGCTGCGACCGGCATTCTGATCTTTTTCATCATCCGCCGTATCCGACGGAGAAACAACGCCGAACTCGAATCCAATCGCAATTCGATGGGTTCCGCTTCCCCAATGATGGCCAATACTCAGCAAGAATCGCCACTTCTTGGACCCAGTGTTCTTGCGGCATCGCATATTCCTCCTCGACCGGCCTCACTTCGGCGCAACGATAGTCATGGCGCACCAAGCCTCCACGACGGTGCATCTGGGATCTCTGGAGAAGGCGGACCGTTCAGCGGACAAGATGCGGCCATCATGGCGGATGCCTTCAGGAAGATGCTTCGGAAACCTGACTTTGCCCCCGTAGAAGAAGGGGAGAGTCCCGAGTCAAATCCTGAAGGTGGACCTGCAGCAGCTGGAGGTGTACTCAGTCGGGAGCNTAGCAGAGGAGGGAAGAGATCTTAGGAGTGTGAGCTCGTCGAGAGGTGTTAAAGTGGAATCGCATAGCGATCATGGTGGAGACCCTCAGCCGCGCTAACTAGCCGGTTGCTTTCATTCCTTTTATCCCTTCTTATTCCCTTTTTCCTCAGGTTTATCGTTTTCTCTGGCCAACATTCGCTCTTCGCCCCGATCGCGATTGTAAGGTCTTCTTGGTCTTTGCGCTTCATGGTTGTCTTCCCTTCTACATTTTCGCACCCTATGGACCGATTCACACTGTAGCACCTACCGCACTCGATCGCGTTCATTTTGCATTCACCAACATCGTCTTGAGCACCATCTATTTTTATTACCTTGGACCTTGAACTTTGCACCATTATTATTCCCTTACCCCTGATACCACTTACATTTGTTCTCTTCAGCCACCTGTGCTTTTCGGTACACAGCCAGCTTTCGGTCGACCTGTGTCGTTGTCTATATCCCTCTTCCTTTCCCACCGTTTGCCGCCCTTTCCCCTTGATTTGATCTTGCATTTTGCAGGCGCTAGACCACGCTTGCTGCTTCTCATCAGGATTAGCAAAGCTGCTTTGCGATCTTCGCCCTTCGCGAAGAGCGGCGTCCGAGGCCGCAGCTTTCGGTTCCCATCCTGACTAAATCCTTCCTCCCTTCCACACCCCTCCATCCGTTACGCCCGCGAGGACAACCTCCAACGACCGAACGACCTTCCGACTCGCTTTCCAACCCGTGTATAATGCCATCCTACCACTCGACATTATATTTATTTCAAACACCATGGCAGCCTATACTTATTCCCATTGGCATTATTCGCATCCCGCATCCTCATTTTCCCAATCGCGCTTCTTCCATTTAACCATCTCTGAACCTGTTCCCCCCAACCACCCACCAAAACTAGGCGTTATACAGACAGCGTGTGTACCTTACCCTCCTAACTCCCCCAACTCGATAAGTCGTCGTTTCTATGTCGACTTTCGATAAAATGCCGTTCCTTCAAGTTTGGACCTCTTTCTGTATCTGGTACTTCCCTCGCTGTCGTCTTTTTTTTTTTCCAACTTTTTCTTTTGATTGTTTTTCTAGTAGCTAGCTATTTACCTCAGTACGTAGTCACCTCGACCTGGTAATATCATAGGCGTTTCAGAGTTGAATATCAAGACGGTGTGACTGTCAATCATTCTTTTGATTCTTCCTGTGGGTACGASAGGCATGCTGTACCTGGGCTGTACTACTCGGAGGAGCTGCGTGATAGGAAGCAAGCCGATACGGGGGTGATAGGTAGGATTGGGGTCGTCCTCCTGGTCGGTTTGAGGACGTACTAGCTATCTACATTGAGTACAGTGCGGTGTGCGTGGTGAGATAKATAGATAKNATAGATCTCGTGGCTGGTGATAGCTATCTCGGTCTCTTGCCTCGTTTCGAGCATCCTTTCAATACTAGCTCTCTCCACTATGTAAGTAGGGGTTAACCATGGGCCGGGAGCTTCATGTRCAYCTTGTACGCACGGTCATGCACATATGCTATAGTTCCATTCTACCTTTCAATAGGGCTCATAGTATGCGGTCATTNGCATCACCATCATGCACGTTTCTTTAATTCCCGAGCTGGCAATGGGCAGGGCGTGCCGTCNTTTTTTGACACCTTCCATASGAGGTCGACGTCCGAGAGCGCCGCCCNGCGTGCCTTTTTGTCCCCCTTTAATTACAAGTCAGCATACATCCTGCCAGCCCATATCTCGTTCTTAATGAAATGCCGGCTGTGGTGGCAGATTGTGGCAGAAGTTTGAAGGGGTGAATGTAGGGGACAATCTCATAGAACATACTTGAKGAGGGGGGATACATACCGAGGTAGTGCGGAGATTYTGATAAGACGAGCCGGACACGTTCCCGACGAGGGAGCGAAGTTGTCRAGAATAAATAAGTTGTCGCCTGTCGGTGATGAATTACCTTTTTTATCACTTCACCTTCCCTWTTTGTGATTTTTGRAAGGAAGGAATTGTTTGAGGAACGTTTTTTTAGTCGTTTGGGGTCGTTTTTCTRGTGCGGCTTGAAGCATAGCATTTCAGCGATAAGCCTACCGAAMGAAACYTYTCTTCRTCCCATCACGTCAACTTGAGNCTCTCGCCTTGAGGCAKTCNACATCAATTTGTGTGATCATCGCMYAAGTTCAACGCCCTTGGTCTGGNNTCTGCGCTCTTATCTGCGCAGCYTCAGTCGSTGTTCATAGCAGACATGYYTACCAGTCCAAGGCYTRTGATAGACCMWGATAGRGCCATCCGAACCGTGRATCAAGCGGYAGTACTATGAAAGGGTCATGAATGTCAGYCATGACTGCGAGGGAAAGTAGGGAATRWTATTATTGAATAACAGGGACAATGGGTTAGAATGTTGTGCAGGGATATACAGTAAGATTAGTTTCTGCAATTAATTTCTAATTTCCGTCCAAAAAGAGATTGCTTGGCAGTCTTGGTAGTTTCAGAAAATGAGTAGCTATCGAGCGGACAATGATGAGCACGGCNNGNNGGNNTAGAGCATGAGAAAAAGAACGAACCTTCAAGATAGTTTCAACGAGTTGGAGTCCAGAGATAATCCGCAATCCGAAGTTCAACGCTCAAATTATCCCTCTCACCCACCGTCGCCATATAAACCAGGCGACCGGAGAAGGGGCAGAAYGCAAACTGGTTCTTCTGAGCACGGCCATTGATAACGTCGTGACCTTCGGGCGTCAAAATGACGGACTTGGGCTTGATCTCGTGTAAKGCGGGTTGGCTTGGATCAGGGATCGGTAGGACCGTCGCAATGAGTTCCGAATGACCATATTCTTCTTGKATTCCAYACCAGCCATCGTCGACGCGGAATATGGATCTACCGCCGGTACAGAATATGAGATGGTCGTTGATACGGTTGATGGAGGAGGCCCCGCTTTCGAATGTCGACCCAAGCATCTCCTTCCCGTAAACCAGACCACATCGACCTGCTGGTACCGGTAGAGTTTTCAGTGTAAACCCCGGGACGGACTTGATTGAGTAGAGGGCAAGAGAGTCCTCGTTGCGTCTTCGTTGGGCGATGGCGCACAGATGACGGTCGGACGAGAGGTTCTGTTGCCATGTCGATGTGCGGAGGAGCGAGAGGTCTTTGTGGTCCCGGGGTGCGCTGAAAGAATACTTGGGACTGTTTTCGATAGTTTGGAGGTCCGTCATCYCGAGGCCGGTGAGGGAAGGCAAYTCGGACGGAGACGGAATGTCCCAAACGCCGATKTCGTCGTAAATATCGGCCGCTACGATCGATTCGTTGCAGACAGATATCTTTGRRAGAACTTATTAGATGCGTGATTCTAGAGACAAATCATCGGTAGATTACTCACCTTGCTTAGAGGGCGACGAAGTTGCCACTTGCACCCTGTATTGTTTACCCAGTTCCAAACTGCGAAAAAAGGTTCACAGTACAGGTGTACGGTGTCTTGCGTCAAGAGAATGTCAAAGAATATCTCCCTCTGCCGCTCATGGGGAACATCGAGGTGTCTTACACGTTGGAAGGTGGGGTCGGGAGATACGGGATCGATCTGGTGAACCTCCAATGTGGAGCCGAGGGCAGTGCTAAGGAGGTAAAGGTTAGTACGATGATATGAGGAAGAAGGAAGCTGAATCTGACAATTGCATCACGGCGACAACTAGCTCCCTTCCATTCGTACTTGGAGCGACATCCATCCACCAAAGCCCCGGTTTGTTCAATCTCGCCAACGGAGTCAATCCTTGGGCAATATTGGCGCCGTACCCCAGGTCCCAAAGGTAGACGCCGTCTCCCATGAAGGTGAAAAGGAAGCGGCCTCCTGGGACGAGGTGGAGAGATAGCAGTCGGTTATCAAGGCCAGGGAAAGTTGCCTGGCACGGAAGAGTGTAGTTACGCTGGGGTAGCGGTTCCCCTTCTCTACTATCGTGTCTTTGGAGCGCTTGCAAGTTCCGATATGGTGCCAACGCTGCACGCTCCACCTCGAGGGTGCTCATTTGGCTCATTGGAAAGGTTGGCGCGAAGAAGCCATAACTTTCAAGAACACGCCCAAGAGCGACTATCCAGACGCTCCTGGCATGGCTGGCATAGTAGGCGACGCGACAAGTCTAAATATTGGTTCAGAACGGTGCATAGAGAGATACAGCAGACAACTGACACCTCGCAGGGCTGAGATAGTCTCGGGGGGCGAGTGTTCCATGACATTGATAATGATGTCCTGAGTGAGTGGAAACGGTTTGGCCAGAGTGGCCTGAGTGCGAGAAACGTCCATCGATGGCCACCTGGATTGGCTGCTGAGGAGAGGAGAGAGGAGAAATGGAGGGGAAAATATTTGGAGTCATCGTCGAAAACCGTCCTTTTATAATCCAATTATGGCGACGGAGATGGCGCGAATGTCATTGCACGTGGACACCGACAACCCCCGACCCAATCGTCGTCCAGCGTCAGTGGACCGCGGCCGAGTGCTGAAATAATATCATGTGTGGAGATTACACCTCGCATGCCAAGGAGAATTGAGCAAGGTGTTGCTCAGGGTCAATGGGACGTCGACGCAATCAAACACCACTCGGCATTGATCATTTCTCGTGTTTAGTTCTTTTCCACTCCCATTCATACCTACTAGACGCTTAGACTACGAAAGCCACAGGCACGAAAATTGCATGCGCGGGAAGTCACAAGTCCCCTGGCAAAGTGCTCGCGGCACTACTGTCTCGTGCTCTCTTTTTCTCCAGCCCTCCTCCCTCTGCCTCTGATACCAGTACATAATTTCCGTTTTCTAAGTTTGTTTCGTTCTCTATCATTCTCTCACATAGCTTATCACCGTCATGTAGTAGTTAGCTTAAGATCGTCCTCTCCTTGATTCCTTTCATCTCATACCAGCTAGATAGCAGTCTCCGTAGCCAAACTGACGATTCCTGCGCGTCATTACAATTATAGTAGCTAGATAGCCAGAGCTATCTTGTGCAGTAATAAGAAGGGGGGCAGGGGGCAAACTATGAAATATTGCACCACCTTTCGTGCTACAAAGTGAAATGGAAAAATACCTGGCCGAAAAAAGAAAGCACTGAAAAGTTCCTGCCGGTGGGATCGTCAGCCCGCTTGCTAAGCGCCCACTTGGTGTGGCCAGCCATTGTGAAACTCACTCACTCACCAGCGGCATGTGGTGCCTATTTTTTGGGCCGTCGATTCAACGCGCAGAGCTAGATTGTCTCTCGAGAGGATGTGTAACGTAAAGTGGGACGCATCTGTCAGGATTCGAACCCTCCCCTGCCCCGCAGCCGTCGAGGTAGCAAAGTGACGATGTTCTAGTATGTAGAGACCGCTGGGAACAACGTTATAGTCCACACCACAAAATAAAATATCTTTACGAAGAGAGATAAATTTATGAACCTGAAGTGAAGAGTCCTCGAAACTATACTTGAACGGCTAATACGTTACAGACTTGGGCAAACGCGCCGAACAGGAGTAGTTGATACACAAGAGACCAAGGTACATATACACGACGCTCGGGAAGAAAGACGTTCTCAGTTTGGAAATTTAGGCATCGGGAAGTTGTTCCTCTTCCTTGTGACGTTCGCCATCTTCCAATTTGTTCTTTGGGGCCGAGGGCAACGCCAAACGACCGTTAACCTTGGGTTTCTTCTCATCCTTCCCATCTTTCCCATCTTCCTCATCCTCCTCATCCTCCTCATCCTTCCCTTCCTTTCTCGTTTGAAGGAAAGAGTGCATTTGCCCAATGGATTTCCATACCTCAAGCAGGCTCTTGACATAGGCATCGACTCCCTGGTCGCCAGCGTATTCGCTAAGAAGATAGGTTATTTCGTCATAGTGGAGAGCGGCTGAGTTGACGACTGAAGTGCAAAATACATCTAGAATTTGAATGAGTCGTCAGATGGGTTGTCGCACCAACTGGAAAAGCACTCACAGCAAAACACATTCTCGTGTGTGGCAATGATATCCTTGCTGCTGAAGTTATAGCGCCAGATCTGTTCTAGTGTCAAAATCCGGATCATGATTTATGCATACATGACCTGCCTTTACGTCGATCCGAATGATAGCATTGTGCTTCACGAAGATGAAGAACTTCTGTTCTTCCTGCTCCCCGGCATCGGTATTGCCAATGATCGCTGTCAGCGCGCCAAAGACAACTTTCTATACAGTCAATTAGTTTTTGCATATTCAATGACGATAGAACCGAACCCTAAATCCGTCAATTATGGCCTTGTTCTTCTCTGGGCCACCTTTGTCGTCACTAGCGTCTTCAATGATACCGAAGGTGGAATTGATGATATCGCCCAACCCTCCTTCAGCGGAGTCTGTCTGGACACCAACACGATAGCCTCGCTCCCATCGCATGGCGCGCATTCCGGGGATCATCCTTTTGTTCACGGTGCGTGGATCAGTGAACATTCTAAGAAAAGCAGAGCCGGTCATTGCTCAGACACGTGAAGGAAAGTAGGAGTTTGGAAAAAATATCCTACGCATCCAACTCGTTCTGGTACAGGTCGAGTTTACTGTTGGCGGCCTTCACCAAGAAAGTAAGTTGCTCCAAAGTCTTTTGCTTGTTTTCATCCGCGCTGTCACCGACTAGCTTACGTGCGGCGGCAATTGCTTGACCCATGGTGGATTGTGGTGGATACTGAGATCTTTGTGGTAGCTGTATGAGGGTCGAAGTGGAGTTCAAGTTCTGCTTGTATCAAGTTGCAGGATCCACCTTTTATACGAGCAGCCTCCTCCTTTCGGAGTGCTGAACAGATCGAGCGATGAGGATTCCAACAGAAAAGATTGTTCTCATCAGTCAGAGAAACTCGCTGAAAGACGTCTTAGAGGAGGCTTTTCAGGTTTTACGAGATTGCGGGCCTGAAGTTCAAAGGTGTAGTGAGAAAATACAATGGCATTGAGAGGGCGTCTTTGAAGAACGTACACAAAAGAATGACCACAGGATTTCTGCCACCCGGTTCCCAGGGGAGAATGTCAAGTTCATCTGTCGTCTACCAGGGGCATCATTGAGATGGAAAGACAGCTGAAAGACTTTCCAGTGAAGTTCACGAGATGATCCATCGGCACGAAGTAGTCGGGACTCGGCCTTGTCGNAAAAAAAATGATCAATGCGTTAACGATGTCGCGTTATCTATCATGGTTTCAGAAACCTAGTTCCTGAATGTTCGAGTAGTAGCAAAGTTTGCTTCGAGTCTATATTTCAACAAGTCAGGAGGGAAGAATAAAACAAGAGGGGGTAGTCAACATCCAGAAGTTCGAACGACCAGATCGCGTAAATGAAAATACGGCCAGACCCGGGGGAAATTATCGAAGAGATGGATCAAAGAAACGATAAATAACGCACCTTGACAGTAGGGATCTCGGCGAGAGAGTTCTTCCGAAGGCAAGCGATAGTCTACGAACCGGGCGTCAATCTTGATTCCATCTGCTAGGAGGCGACCCTTGGACAAGATTTAATTTGGTAAGTGCTGGGACTGTCTTTTGCTGTCGTTGTGCCACTCGTGATGGGTTAAGGTCGTTGACTGGGTATCGATCTAACCCTCTGCTGATATTTGGAGGGCAACCGCGATATTTTAGCGGTCAAAAATGTCCCGACCCACTCCGCTCCTGTGTAACTACAAATTGTCACAGTCGAGCAGGGAAGATACGCCTCCTCGAGGCACGGCTGGCGATGGAGACCCGAAGGATGCCAGAAGCCTTTATCGAAAGAAATGATGGACGTTGAACTTTCGTAAAGCCAGGAGAACGCTATTTCTGAGTTGATACCGTCCCATCTCACCTTCGTAAGCAGCGCCCCGGAGTGGAGCGGTTTCAGGTTGAAAGGGACCATGCAAAGCAAGAGACAAAAGGAAAGACGAGGGCCATGTTCGAGCACAAATCTGTCAAAAACGAGACGGGCGTATGAATGCAAGTTGGTGGATGATATTTATCATGCTTGTCTCAGCGTACTCTTCCGCCAATGAAATGCAGATTACACGCAGTAGCGAAAGTCTAGTGGCGAGAATCAGTCATCCGACATGAAAAATAGGGGTTACAATAGCAAACCTTGTCAAGAATCTAAATATTCAGGCTCTTCCGGGGGTAGGAGGTAATCTGCCAAGCGAAGCTCTTTCCCATCTTTCAACATGTAGACAAGACGCCCGGACATGGGGCAAAACCCAATCTGGTCGTCAGTGTGCAGTTCAAGGTCCTGAGTGCTCGGCGTCAACGTCATGTTGTAGCGGTCGATATCACTGTTCAACGATGTTGATGGCAGGGGGAGAGCAACCGCGACAATTTGACGGTCAGAGATGTGGAACCCTGTTTCGCTTGCGGCGCAAAAGACAAGATGGCTATCGCAGTAAAATGACGCAGACACCCCGTCACCCTTGAACTGCGCTGGATGGTGATTCCCATACATGCTTTCGCTCGAACTACTCAGCACTGGAAGCAGCCGAGGTACGGAAGGATCCCGAGCCTCTGAGCGCTGCAATGAGTATAGAGCGGGCTGGTACCCTTCGTCCTCGTCCATTTCCGAAAAGGAGAGCAGATGCTGGCTCAAGGTCTGCTGTCGCTGCCACATTGATATCCCGCTGAAGACAACATCTCTGCCGTCAAAGAAACCTCGTGTAGGTCCGAGAGAGCGCTTTGGAGGGTTATGAACAACGAGGAAGCCTTCGGCGCTGGGTTGAGTGACGGATGTCAGGGTTGGGGTATCCCACACGTCTATTTTTCCACCAGATTGGTATGCTATGACTGATGGGTTGTCAACATATATCTTCGGAAAGGGTGAGATCTGCGTCTGGAAAATGGTCTGCCACCTTACCGCCTTAATACTTGAGAAGAAATCGTGCCCGGGAGACCTATAATCCCATTTGCAGCCAGTATTCTCGGCCCAATTCCAGGCTATAAGATACGGTCGGAAGCATATATGAACCACATTTGAGCAAATAAATGCTTTAAATGATGATAGTTGAGAGAGTTGTCCCTCCAGATGGAAACCGTTGCCGGGAATGGCAGGGTCAATTCGATATATCTTCAAGGTGGAGCTATCATCTGAGCTGGTAAAAAAAGAGTTCCACATTAATTCAGATGTTAACGAAATAGGTATTGACTTGATATCATACCGGATCTGCACTACAAGTAGTATCTCTTTCCCGCAGGCACTGGGCGCGATATTCTGCAATTCAAGCCCGGGCAAGTCCAATGTAGCGATAGGGAAAGGCCGTATGGGGACGTTAGCGTTGTATCCGAGGTCCCAAAGCGCTATTCCACTATATTGGTGTGAAGTGAAAAGAAACCGTCCACCAGGCACAAGAAAGAGCGAATTGACTGGATAGGTGAATTTGGGATCTGTCCTCTTGCGAAGTGGAAGGATGCGGTTCTGGTATGGCAGCACAGGATCGTAACTCTGGTGTTGCTTGATACACCTGACAAATCTACGGGGTGAAAAACTGGCATGTTCCAGCTCGAGAAGCGACATTCGACGTGTCGGAAATGTTGGCTTAAATATCCCATGGGTTTCCAAGATTCTTTCCAAAGCTGCAAGCCAGACAGCTTTAGCTTTGGAGGCTTGAAAAATCATCCTGCATGTCTATCCGTTTACCGCATTTAATTGTGTCCCTGAGAAGTGGTGGAGGACTAACCGTGCGCATTGAAATGATATCGTTGGGATGCAGGAATTGGAGTATAGTTATCACAAGATCTGCCGAGAGTGGGAAAGTACTGTTGGGATTGACTTCTGAGTTCTGGAGCGGCCGGATACGATAATTCTCCATCTATACACGATTCTCTGTCGATAGTACTGGACACCGATGTAGGGACAAGGAGAGAAGAGAGAGGGCAAAAAGCGGTTCTCACCATTAATCGCGTCAACCACGTGGTGTACGTTGTCGCTCAATTGGGAACAAGCGCTATCATGCCCTACTATGCATATCATCAACCTTGGTCCGAGCCTCAAGTATCCTTCGCAGCGTCGTGCAGAGCCTAGTAACTAGATGAAGTAGCGAAAGAGGGGTTTCTAATTTGACCGTCCTGCGGGCAGGATTAATACACACAATCGAAATTGTATCTCAAATAGCGCATACATAGGGCTGCGGCCAGCGTCAGTAAGATCTAAGATCGGGCCCTCGACACTGCGAGGCACCCACATCCACACAGTCACGGGAAAAATTAGGGAGCTGTGATATAATTCACTTCCAAGACCGGCAAAAGAAAGCGCAGAAAGGAACGTACCACATCATGAAGATTCTTGGTGAAAGGGTTCTTCAGGAGGCAAGAGATAGTCCGCCAGCCGGACCTCACGCTCTATACCATTTGCTAAGAGGTAGACGAGACGACCGGACATAGGACAAAACCCGAATTGATAGCTGGTGATGTCTTCGTCGTCCTCGATGTCCCGTTCGATACGGGTTAAGGTCATTGGGTGGAGATCGACGGAACCCTCCGAGTATTGTGTTGGTACTTGCAGAGCGACCGCGATATTTCGGCGGAACATGTCCGCACCCCCTTCACTTCCCGTGCAAAAAACGAGATGGTTGTCACAGTGGAAAAGCGAAGATACAGGTCCTCGAAACATGGCTGGGTGTTCATCCCTATGAACAAACTGACTCCGACCGGCTGAGACAGGGAGCAGCTTAGGCAGAAAGGAATCGTTGAGCTTCTCCGTATTCCGAAGGGAATACAAAATAAGATTATAATCTTCATCTGAGGTCTCGAACTCGACCAAACGGAGTAAGTGAAGTGTTGAGGTCGACTGTTTTTGCCAAGCAGAGGTTCCGCTGAAGAGGACACCGACGCCATCGTCTAACAAGTGCGGTGGAATGGAGTGTTTTGGGGGATTTTGGACGAGGTTGAAATATGTAAGATTGGACTTGGTGACTGATTCCAAGGCTGGGATATCCCAAACACGGATGTTATCGCCCCTGCTGTACAAAATAATAGATTGCTTGCTAGCATATATCTTTGCACAAAGTGAGCACTGACTGTGATGAGAAGGAAGACGTTAATGGAACTAACCGCTGGAGGATCGAAGTGGGAAGAACGATCTGGATCCCACTTGCAACCGGTATTGTTGATCCAATTCCAGATGACAAGATGTCTTCCGTGGACTAGGCAGACCATGTCTGAGCACAGAAATGACGCCACGCTAGTGTGAGAGCCTATTTCAATCTCTCCTTCCATATGGAAGCCTTTGCCAGCGATCTCGGGGTTGACTCGATATATCCTTAGCATGGTCGCATTGTCGAGGCTAATAAACAGATGTTCCCGCATTAGCTTGGGAACTTAATTGGATGATTTCGATGAGCTCTTACTCAATCTTTACTGCAAGTAGAAGCTCTCTGTAACCTTCACTGGGAGCAACACTGTTCAATGAAGCGTCGGGCAAGTCTAGCACCGCGATAGGAAAGGGTTTAATAGGGAGGTTTGCGTTGTACCCTAGGTCCCAAAGACATACTCCACTACGTTTGTCTGAGCTCAGAAGAAATCTACCCCCCGGGATGAGGAACATAGAATCCGCTCTATGGATCTCGTTGGAGTTTGGACCTGCCCGTTTGCAGCACGGGACGCTGCGATTCTGGTACGGGCGTGCCGGACTGAAGTTTTCGCTGGCCTTGATAGATTTAACGAATCTGTAGGGAGACAGTGCTGCATGCTCCAAGTCTAAAAGAGACATGCGACTGGTCGGAAATGTTGGTTTGAATATGCCATGTGTTTCGCATATTCCCTTCAGGGCTACCAGCCAGACGATTCGTGCTTTAGTAACCCTGTAAATCATCCTGCATGTCTATTCTTCATTAAAGGCTTATATCGATCCTATATATTTGAGATGGGGCTGACCTTTCGCATTGATAAAATATCTATCGGGTCCAGGAGATGCAGGACGTATATGACAACGTCTGCCGGAAGGCGAAAAGCGCTGTGTAGATTGGGTGCAGAAATTTGGGACGGCTGAACACGGGGTTTCTCCATGCTAGAGGCCTTGGTAGCATGCACTAGTAAGATCTAAAATCTGAGCACTGAGCTCGAAATTGGAAGACAGCCCCAAGAGATGGAGAGATTCAGAACAAGTGTTAGCAGTAGCGCCCAAACATCGGGTCTTGTTCATCGTGAGAACAGATCAAAAGCCTCGTGTGTGGGCTTGTAGGTCCCACGTTCCTCCTAAATTCGACCCATCGATTCAACAGCATCCGCCAGGACCCATGAACCCAAAGTCACCCAAAGATCGCTCCAAGTCTTTCTTTCGGCTTCCGTGGCTTAGCAAACGACGTGCCAAAGAAAATGCCGTTGTTCCTGCCAGTGTTCCCCCTGCGGAGCCCACGCCAGTGGTGGGGAGTTCGAGCCAAAGTTCGGTGGTGACTCCAGAGCCTAGCGGCGCCCTCCAGCCATTTACTAGTCCTTTGTCCTCAGAGCTTGCTCAGCCGGTGAATGCGACATCGATTTTTCCTAACGCGAATAATGTGCATTTGGACCGCTTCCAATATATTGAGGCGTCGAACATAGTGATGAACTCGAGCTCTAACGATGGTGAGTGGTTCATTGCTCAAGTGGATGTGTTTAGCATATCTGCGAAAATAGGCTGGAAGCTTCTGCTGGAGAACACCGCGCCCAATGCCCTACACGACTCAAGGCAGCGGTTCGATCCTCCCAAATGCGATGAAGACACTCGCGTCGAGGTTATCGACGAAATCGTGAACTGGATACAGGATCGCGACTCGCCTCAGCGCCTGCTATGCATGACAGGTGCTGCAGGAGCCGGCAAATCCGCTCTACAGCAAACAATCGCAGAGACCTGTGAATCGAATGACACCCTTGGCTCTGCATATTTCTTCTCAGCATCCGATTCCACACGCAATACAATCACAACCGTTATCCCCACTATCGCATACCAGCTAGGACTGAAGAATCCCGTTCTCAAATCTATGATCAATTCGGCCATAGAGGAAGACCCTCTGATATTTTCCAAGTCGTTACAAGTCCAGACGATGGCCTTGATCGTGAAACCCGTCGGCCGTATTTGTGGAAGGACAGATGCCAGCGCCCTTCCGCACGCAATCCTCATCGACGGCCTCGACGAGTGTAGAAATGAAGGGCAGCAAACAGAGCTCTTGACCGTCATCAAAACCTGTTTCCTCAACAACTCCAACCTCCCCTTCCGCATTTTCCTCGCTAGCAGACCAGAATTAGCAATCCGCACAGAGCTGGAACCAGGCGGCTGTCTCCACGAAAAGGTGTACCATATCCACCTCAACGACCAGTACGACGCGACCGACGATATCAGTCGATACCTCTGGAGGAGGTTGCGCGATATAGGGAGAAGAAGCCGGGACCCTCGAGCAAGATCTGCTGAATGGCCCGATTCACTCATCGTGGAACGGATCGTAACAGCTGCGTCCGGTCAATTCATCTTCGCTGCCACCGTCATCAAATACATTTCGGAGCCTCGAGGCTCTCCCGTCGACCGACTCGAGACGGTTGTAACATGGACGGACTGGCTCACCAGCAAAACGAAATCGTTCGAGGTTCTCGACGTCATCTACGCCCAAGTTTTGTCCACTGCCAAATCGGCCTACGAAGCTGTGGATACCAACGAGAAGCACGATTTCCTCCTCCTTCTGAACGCTCACGCAGCCAACGTTTATGGACCCGATACCGTTTCCGTAGACGTTTTCGACAGAGTGCTCGGATTGGGAAACAAGACGCACGAATTGCTCATATCCGACCTTCATTCTCTAGTGACGACCAAAGTCACCAAACCGGGCGAAGGCGAGAACTCCCAGACGAAACTCCATTTCTACCACAAGTCCTTCCTGGATTTCATGGACGCTGAAGAGAGGGCTAAAGACCTATATGTCAACCCGGAACGTGTCCATGCACACGTTGCTGCGTGCTGCGTGAAGCACATACGCGATTATTCGTCACGTTTCGGTACGTGTTATATCCTACCTTTCCTCTGCACGTTGAAAGAGACAATCCTAATGAGAGATACGTTTAGTTCCACCTTCAACCGACTCAGGGTACCTAAGCAAAGAAAATGCCGACGATCACGAATTCATCCTCATTGCATACAAAAAGCTCAAGCGTGCTCTGGAAGGACTGGCCAGGACAAATCTCGAAGCGACCAAGCAGTTACTCATGGAGCTGACTCGTGGACGTGGATGGGAGAAGTTTGATCATTGGATCTTACACCAGTTGAGGTCGAGGAAGGATAATAAGTGGGGCTTGGCGTTTGGGGTCTCGGAAGAGTTTGAACCATTTTCGAGGCTTCTAGACCAGTTGGAGGACAACTTCGAGGTATGTAACAGGCCGTCCTCTGATTACCTTCGTAAACCTGAAATCGACGCTGACGGGCTGGCTAGACTGGACAAGACCCTGAATTCGACTCGTTATTCCTAAACATGAAAACGTATGTTGACAAATGGGTGGACGAGATGCGGGATCTGGTTGTGTAGAAGCCCCCCTCGTCTTGTCAACTACAATCTAGCTCTAGACGAACTCCCAACCTTCTCCACCATATCCGTCTTTGCTTTCTCGGGTTCACCGTCTTCTGCTGAACCCTTCGCAGCCGCACCTTCCACACCGTGGTGACCCCCCTCAGTGTCCCCGACCACAGCCAAAAGCGCGGCACGATGTTCGTACCACCATGCCATCGCATACCCTTTCTCTCTATCACCCATGCCCTCTAGTATTTCTCCGAATAAGGCTTCTACGAGTTCGCGTTTTCTCTTCGTCGTCGTTCCCGTTGTTGTCATCGCCGACGGTAGTGTTGGTGTCGATTCTATGTATGTTGATGCTGTAGTAGGTTTGACAGTAATAATAATCTTATACACCTCCTCTAAAGCTTTGCCCAACAACTTCAAAGGGAGCGCCGAAAGCGTTGAGATGAGCGTAAGGTGAAGTCTATGCACCCGGTTCGGACTGGTGTCTTCGTCTCGTGTCGCAGCTCGACCCTTGCCTTTGCCTTTACCAGGGTCGTTATTGGTGAGTTCGTTGGTGGTGAGCCGGCTCAGAGTATCCAGCAAAAGCTGTACGCAGTACCAAGCCAACGAGAACGTCTCGTCATAGCCCACTCCATCAGGTGCAGTGGCACTTGCGCATGCGCTCCGGACGAGGGCTGTATATGCCATTCGGAGTTGGGGGGTGGTTAGTTTGCCGTCGACCGAGTTCTGTATGCATGAATTAGTCTCCAATTGAATTTTCCGTTTTCAAAAAGGTTTTAAGAGGGAGAATAGAATGGGGAAGGGAAGATAACGACAGGGAGTAATACGCACATCAACCAAGCACCCCGCATAAAATGGTACAAGCATCTTCACAAACTCCGTTGAGATCATCGTCTTCTTCGGCCCTCCTCTCTTCTTACTTCTAGGATGTGCGTTCGATCTTCCCCTTGATTCGGAGGACGAAGGACCCGAACGATCGCTCTCTGCTGCAGCCCGGTCGCGCAGTTGCTGCCCAGGACTCATCGATCTGACTTTGTTAAACCATGCAAACATGGCGTCAGCCGAGTCGCCATTGCCATCCAAACATTGGGCTGGGTAGGAACGCTGGGATTGTTGCAGCTGTTGCTGTTGCTGGGCATGACACGCGAATATAGCGAGGACAGTCGAATGTGCAGATTCGAACGTTTCTCGATGCGATGCGTCGAAGAGGTGTCTGTTACCAAAAGTAGTTGGATTAGGTCCATATAGAGAGATATGGAGAGCACGACTGACGGATAGCAAACGCCCCACACCCAATTCCGAATACACTCATCACCAAGCACAGGGACCAACTGCTCGATACTTGCAAGCGCAAACGCCTCTTTCGCCTGTCGAAACGCAACGTTCCCTTCACCCTTTTGTGCTTTCAAGGCTCTGCAGACTTCTTCGACGTATGCTTCCGCTTTCGGGCTGTTGTTACTGCCTTGACTTCCACCTTCGCCTTCTCCTCCACTACCTATAGCAGCGGAGGAGGACAACGCGTCGGAAAAGGAGGATGGTGACGAGGAAGAGGAGGGTGAAGCGAGAATATCCAACGCCAGATAAAATGTCTTCTTAAGCTCCTTGAACCCGGTCGAACTTGTGCTCGTCACTCCCCCGAACTGCGATATCACAAAAGCAAGGTGAGATAGGGTGTATAGAGTTTCAAGGGCAAATGACGAAGAAGAAGGAACTTGATGGGAAGAATTGGTTTTGATGATGGTGGTGGTGATAGCAGGTGGAGGGATGTAAACAGCTGCGGAAAGCGCAGAGTCGGACACCATTATTATGGTGAATAAGAGTGTTTTGAGGATCGACCACACGGACTTGGAGAGGGCTTTCGTGTCGGGAGCTGTCCAAAATAATTCATGTTAGAATCACTGACACACTACAACCAGAGTTAAAAGGAAGGTTACCAACTCACCAATCTCAGCATCCGAAACGCTCGCCAACGAAGTCGAAATCCAGTCCCTCTCCACTTTCTTCGCCATGTCCCTCAAAGCCTCGAGACAGTGCTCCACGGCTCGCATGTGTTCGTCCAAATGGGATGAAGGTAGGTCCAGGAGCAGAGCCAGGACGTTGGCTGTAAACCGAGCGATAGAGGATATGGATGCAGTGAGGGGCGAAGTCTTGATGGAATGGATGGTTTGAGCAAATGCTGAGGAGGGGGAGATATGGACACGGTTATCCGGTGTCAGAGTAACCGAAGCCGACACTGAAGACAAGAAAGTCCCCGACTTGAACGTCGCACATATCGTCGACGTGAGGATCTGCGAGAGCATGGGTAGCGGCAGAACCTTCAGTTTATCTTGCGGAATGAGAGGGAAGGACTGTGAGGCGAATATTAACGCCATAGAAAGCAAGTCTATGAAGGCATAAGTCAGCATCCTAGAGAGACCAAGGGAAAAGACGGACGGAAACGCACCTTGGCCTGCAGGCTGAAATTCCTTCTCCCACTCTTCAACTCCATGCGCCGACGCCCCAGACGCAAAGCTAAACGCATAAGCGTCCATAACCTCCGCAAGAGCCACAATATCTTCATCCTCCACCACCCCTCTCGCTCCGGGGATCTCGAACCTCACCGGGGCCGTCTCCGTCCCCGTCGCAGTCTCCTTCGAGTTCGAGGCCGACGAAGAGCTGCCGTTGCTGGGATTTCTGGCATGCAGCCGAACATCCTCAACGCCCAACAGCAGCCCATTGCAGCTCGCCAGCCTAAGCACCGGATCCCCGCCCTGCAACCCTCTAACGACGTCCTTCACCCACGTATCCATCGCCGAACTCAAACTCTGCTTGAACAGCCCTTCTAGGCGACCCAATTTCTCTTCTTCCTTGGAGAGCGCAGTGAACTTGAGGTGCACCGCATGTCTGAAAGCTGTGGAGAGTGTGTTGAGCTTGTTGTATGTAAGAGGTTGAGAGATGAAGTAGGGTGACGAGATGGCAGTGGCTGCTAGCGGCGTTGGGAGAGGTGAGAGAGTGGCAAGGTGGTGTGAGAGGGCTCCTTGGATCGTTTGAGGTGCTAGGGTTGTGTTTGGGTTGTGCAGATGGTTGAGAAGGAGTGTGTATCCTCGGTCTTGAGCAGCCATTATGTGGTGGAGGAAGAGATGGAAATATGATGGAAATAGGCTCCGGGAAACGGTAACGCGGGGAAGAATCACAAGCCGGAGGTCCGATCAATTGGACAGACGCCGGTCAACTGGAGTAGAGTATGCAAGAGTAGGTTGGTATTATGTTGTGTTGCGTGTGTACAGATGCAGCGACTATGGTACAAGATTCCTTCCTTTGAGGGTATACAGTATGCTATGAATTTCAATCGCTCGTGAGTTCATCATCGCCCGCATCCTCCGGTGCATCACTCCCAAACTAGAGAACCAAAGCAGAAAATCAGTAATCAACTCTTGGAACCGACTGAATAGAACTGACCTCGGTCTTCCACTCTTGCATTGCTCTCCGTGTTTCCTGCAGGAGACTATCCCCCATATCATCTTCATCACCTCCAAAGCCCGTCTGTTCGCATAGCAAACAACAGGCTCTCGATAGGGAATACTCTTTACTTCCAATCGCATCGGCCAACTTGATGTTATTCCGTCCACACTCAATCTTATACCTCCTCACGGCATCTGCCATGACCAAGTCGAATCGACTTAGACATTCCTCTGCTTGTTGTACGGCAACCTCCATCCGGGCGTCTGTCGAACTGTCCTGCGACTCCTCGATGATGGTCATGGTTGCGGGGTATTGCGAAGAAGATTTGGGGCGACTGGAGGACGTGGCGGAGTCAGGGGACCTGTGTGACCATCTGTCGTGGTGCGAGTCGACTTCCGAGATGAATTCGTCCATGAGTTGGTAGAGAATGGTGAATGAGAGTCGGCCGAGGCCTGTCACTCGTTTTCGTGTTCCGGGTACTTTCGAACCGAGAAGGTTCTGGTCGTGCAGAAGAGGTTGACGTTAGGGGATGGATGGAGAAGGTATTGCTTGATGACGGGACATACCTCAATGGCTGTCACCACGAATTCGAATTCTTGAAGCCACTCGAGGTACAGCTCGGTTTCAAGTATCTTTTCCTTTGCTTTGTCGAGTCTGGTCTTCACCGAGCTCTTTACACGGAAGAGAATCTTTTGAATGAGTGCCAGTCCGTCACGTTCCGCTATTCATGCCATTGTCAACGCTCGACCTCACTCAAGGCTACGTATAGAGGACTCACACCGGGGGAACAACTTGACATCCTTAATAACTTGAGCATCGAGAGCCGTATTCGAGTTACATCTTCGCAGAACAGAAGTCAAGTCATACTCGTCTAGGGACAATGTGCGACGGCCTGGAGAAACAGTGGCGTCAGACCAGGTCATCGTACGTTGTAGACAAACAAAACTGACGACTCTTGCTAGGAGACCCTGTTATAGGCGACGAGCTGACGACTGTACTGCTTCCCGGGGATCCGAAATGGTCATCGACGCTACTGAAACGAAACCTCTTGCTAGGTGGGGTCCAAGGGTCCTCAGTGTCACTCGAATTGCACACATCATGAAGCTTGGACGCTGTCCGCTTGAAACCCCTCCTTATGGGAGTCGAGAACGACGAGGACGACATATGGAATGATGAGAGGAGGGAAGGGGAACAATGGAGGGTAGGGAGAGCGTGTCACAAACAAACAGAGGGACGATGACTGTGATGGCGGCATCTATTTTGGACATGTTTGGCGCGTATCGCGTCGATAAACGAGGTCACGTGGGTAACGCGCTAATTCACGGGGCGCGTGTCACGCGATCGACCAGCAGGGAAGGAGGAGCCCCTGTCCAGCTCTCCCTCAGAGGACAAACAGTCGGGGAGGTTGGCCAGCTCCTCCTCGCGACCATATGGCCAAGGTAGCGCCCGACAACGCCCATGTAGGCGCTTGAAGTCAACAGTGCTGGCGACGGTGGTCACGGAGCGTGGTGATGAGCTCTGCCGACGGCTGCTTTTGCCTCTTTTGTCTTCTCGTACGAGCCTCATTGCAGATGTCTCCAACTTCATTGAATTGTTGGACGTCCGATACCGCCAGCGCCCATTCTTGTGATAGGTTCCAAGAGACCTCAATGCCTGCGCGTGGTCGCTGAAACGCAAGGATATCACTATAAATTGTCTCCGGAATGGAGTCCTCAATTGACCCAGGTATGCCCTCGTCATGTTTATTAGAGCGCTCTTCTCTTATCTCGTCCCTCGTCCAGAAATCAAGTGGGTTGGATCATGCATCTTTGTAGTCTCCATCGTCTACACCTTCCTCATCTCCCGGTTGACCGTCACCCCCACTCCCATCGATATCATCCCCACCCCCGATATCAAACGCGCCAAACGACTGCGGCGCATCCACCAAGAATTCGAAGCTAGGCAGCGAAGAATCCGCAAGGGACCTTTCCCCATTGCCGAGCTTCCACCCGAACTCACCCTCCAGATCTTGGGGCATTGCGCCGAATCCCAATCCACGGTCGCGAATTTAGTGTTGGTGTCCAGACGGGTTCAGGCTTTGACATACGAAGCATGTCTCCCTGGGATGGCGATCCGACTTGTTGGAGAGCAGCAAGTCGAGTCCTTTGACCGATTCCTCCTTTCTAAATCCCACCTCCTGCCCTACATCCACAATCTCTGGGTTACGCCGCTCCAGGAAAAGTACTACCCGGCAGCCATCCGCATTTTGAAGAAATGCACAAACGTTCGGTCGTTGGCCGTGAACGGGAGGTTGTTGAAGGAGTCTGTCACTTCCCCATATATAGGCTATCGAATTCAGCACACGCATTGTCGGTCCTTGGCCCTCCTCCATACGTCAAGCGAAGGCTGGGCATCTCTCTTCGCCCCTAGCGCCCACCAGTTCTTGGAGCAGATTACGCATCTAAGAATCGTAGGCGACCGAATCCCGGTGGAATTCAACTTCCCGTTACCCAACCTCCGCTCGTTTTCTTACGTGCTCAACCGGAACGTGCCTAATCTTGCGTACGGAGAAAGGATCCTGAAGGACAAGGATGGTTTCCCCAACCTGCACACGGTCGTGTTGACTGGGGAACGCAGAGGGAAGGGTAGAGGTGCCCGGATCACAAAGCTGAAGGAAACGAAATTGTTCGTGTTTGAAGTCCCGGCTGAACGGACGGATATGCTTATGTGGTGCGATAACACGCATGGGAAGGGGTTTTGGCAGCTCTGCGCCAAATAACAGACTTTCTATCGTCCATCTAGACTACATTTGGACTATGTACACTAGCATTCAATGTTGTATCACTACTATTATCAGACAGATAAGGCGGCCGGCAAAAACCGGAAGAGGCGCAGAGCGGACCAGTGTACGTAAATAAAGCTATATCAAGAGGTCTAGCCAATCTTTCGGCTTCTCCCCCTCTCAGTGTGACCCCACCCAACTCCAACGACGACCAGCGACGCTGTAAACGACACTACCACAAATCCGACTCGGACGCCCCGCACTCTAAACCCCGCGCAGTTGCGGGGCAGGGATATGGGAGGAGCTCGTCAGGGTAAATGGACAGCAAACAGCATGATCGGTAAGCACTGGAACATTTTTTCTTTTCAGGGAGGTGAGGTTAATGGTGTCGGTTCGTGGCGTCGTGCAGCTGGGGCTGGCGGTGGCTTAGTAGCTAGCATCGCGACATGCCCTCTCGATGTTGTCAAGACTAAATTGCAGGCCCAGAGAGCGGTGCAAGGGCAGGTCGGATATCAGGGGACGTTCGGTACGTCTGGTTTCGCTTCTTGCCCACCGGCTGGCTGCAGGCACCCGGGTGTGAAGCAGAAGAAGACGGGAACGGAAGGAACTGACGGCTCTTTTGCTTCTCGTTCTTATAGAGACCGTCAAGTATATTCTTCGACAAAATGGTCTTCGAGGACTTTATCGCGGGCTTGGTCCCACCATTCTTGGTTATCTACCCACCTGGGCCATTTATTTCGCGGTTTACGATGGGATCAAGACGTATTTTGGGTCTCCACCACCTGGAACCAGCGCTCACGAACGTGAACGTATATATCCGGCGGCTCAGGTCAAGGGGTACCAGCCCGTTATGCGGGAGCATCCGTGGAGCTTGCATATACTGTCAGCTATGACGGCCGGGGCGACCAGTACGATTTGTACGAACCCTTTGTGGGTTATCAAGACGAGGTTCATGGTACGCTTCCATCGTATTTTGGTGTCCTGTGGTGCGCATGGGCTCATCGGAGATGTTTTGGTGTTTTAGACCCAACTCCCCGGTGAAGTTCGTTATCGGCATACACTGGACGCCGCCAGGACTATCTATCGGACTGAAGGTCTGAGCGCGTTCTACCGCGGTCTTTTGCCCAGTCTACTCGGTATCCTCCACGTCGCGGTTCAGTTCCCTCTCTATGAGCAGCTCAAGATTTGGGCCAGTGCGTATCTATATCCTTTTTTTCCCTTTCCGTTGATGCGTGGACTTGTACGCTTATGTGTCCGCCGCATCTCATCCTTCTCCGAGCCCCGAGTATCCATCCGGGCATCCTCTGAGTCACTCACTAATCATCATTTTTTTCTTTCTGTTTTTAGGAGGCAATTCGGACAAACCATTATCGAGCAACGCCATCTTGGGGTGCTCTGCCATCGCCAAGATGACCGCATCCATTGCGACGTACCCGCACGAAGTCATCCGAACGCGATTGCAAACTCAGCGGAGGCCTCTAGCGGATGATATGTCCTCCGATGGGATTGTCAAGCAGTATCACCATAAAAAGGGTGTTGTGTATATCACGAAGAAGATGATTAGGAAAGAAGGGTGGAGGGCGTTGTATAAGGGGTTGTCGGTTAATCTTATAAGGACTGTGCCTAATAGTGCGGTGACGATGTTAACGTGAGTCCTACTCATTCATTCGTATTCCCAACCTGCATGGATGACGGCTGATTGGTTTTCTTTTTGTAGATATGAGTTGTTGATGAGGCACTTGGCGAATAAACGGCCTTCGTCATAGCACAGGTTGCCTAGTGCTGCTGCGCCGGTTCATACGCTATTCACTTGTCCAACCTACTCCACTTCCCCACCCTCTTCGATCCCGACCCGACCCGACCGGACGTTGGCTCTACCGTTTTACCCTCCCGAACCATGCTGTATTTGTATCTCGACATAGAAACATATAACGGGAGCACGCTCACGCGTTAGGGCACGACGAAAAATGGACGTTTAGACGAATGCTGATGAAGATGACGACCATTCCAATCAGATATCAGCCTTCATTCACTCATTAAATTATCCAACCAAGTACCTCGCCAACTGACATAACCAGCCAAAGCTCGCCCGCCCTCGCACATGTATGCACGCCACCCACTCTTCCAGTTGAAGCTGCGCTTGCTCTGTCAATGACGACGAGGCTTGTCATGGGCAATTATATCACGCAGTGATAGTACGGCCGCGTGGGGTGGAGTTGCGACAAACAAACGCCCTTTGGAGATGCGGGAATGACAATGCTTGATTCCCGCACCTATTCAGCCCCTTGACTCGACTTTTGAAGACATGGCGCGTCCCCTNCCCCCCCAATGCTGGTACTTTCGTTCTGCTACCCTCACTTACTGACTGCCAACATCAGAACATTCAATATCTGTGTTCACTTAGCATTCCTCTTTTCCTCCTGTCGTACATAGTATATAGCATTTTTTCCNTTTTTTTTTACAAGGTGTCTTCGTATCGTATCGTATCATATTGTATCCTCGGGAGTACGTATCCGTTCAAATGGTCGGAAGGGGTGTCCTTCACACTGTGCGGTTATGTTAATTCCCCTTCATTCTCGACCACGATCCTGACGACTCTCCTCATACCTCAGTCTCGGAGGAGATCAGCTCCGTTCTATGAAACGCCTTGGCAAGGATTCGCTTCACATGCTAACCAGAGGCTGCTGACAATGGGCGCCTAACTTTTGACTGGCTTCGCCGCAGTCAGTCCAATCTATCCAGTCTGTCCAGAGTCATGATGATGCAAGGTAGGCAGAGCCTCGTGGTTCTTGTTTAGCATAAATACCCCGTGGTCCCGTGAATGCCGTTCATTCCCCTTCGTTCATCTACCAGTGGCCTATCAAATGCCCTCGTCGAGGATACCAGGGTTCATCAGGTCCCTGCTCTGCGGAACTGCAGGGGCGACATCTGCTCCTCCCAATGGAGCCTCGTTCAATGAGGCGACGATTCGGACAGCAACGGCAACTCCTACCCCAGAAAGCCAGCAAGTCCACCCACCGACTCAGTACCCCGAAGAGTTTCAAACGTTCTTATCTTCGTATGGCTGGTACCCTGAAGCTGTCGAAGCTCTAGATGCAATTGGGCCTTCAAATACGGAAAACAGCGAAGATAGAACGCCAACACCACCAGCTGGAAATACAACGTCATTCCTAACAAACGCACGTCATGTTCAGATGGGAGACCTTCGATATATCGATGCGTCGAAGCATGTAACCTTGAACGCGAAACCGGGCACGCACTCGATTGACGGTACGTTCAAACTGATCTTATCTTATCCCCAACACCTTATTCAGGTTCGCTGTCTCCTCAACCTAGGCTGGGAGCTTCTCCTGAGCAACACAGCTCCGAATGCCCTGCACAATTCTAGCGCTCGATACGATGCTCCAAAGTGCGACGAGGATACACGTGTGGAGGTTATCAGCGAGGTCATGAACTGGATGCAGGACGAAGAGTCCCCTCAGCGTCTGCTCTGCATGACCGGCGCTGCGGGTGCTGGCAAGTCCGCACTGCAGCAGTCAATAGCTGAGCTCTGCGAGAACAACGGCATCCTCGGTGCCACGTTCTTTTTCTCGACCGCCGACAGCACCCGGAACACTGCTGCGACCGTGATACCTACTATCGCCTATCAACTGGGGAGAAGGAATCCGGCTTTACGAAGTTTAATCAAGGCGGCGGTGGAGCATGACCCTCTGATTTTTTCGGAGTCGTTGCAAACCCAGATGCACAGTCTCATCGTCGCTCCCATGGTTCAGCTCCGGAAGAGGCGGGATTTCGGTACCCTCCCCTACGCCATCCTCATCGACGGACTCGACGAATGCACGCTTGAAAAGCAGCAAGTGGAGCTCCTGGCGATCATCAACCATTATGTCGTCAACGGCGACCTACCTTTCCGCGTGTTCATCGCTAGCAGGCCGGAATGGAACATTCGCACTGCGCTGGAACCGGGAGGATACCTGCACGAAGCGGCCTACCACATCCAGCTCAGCGATCAATATGACGCCTCTGCCGATATTCGTCGGTATCTCTGGAGAAAACTCATGGACATTGGGAGTAGAATCCGCCGTGCCGGTGGCCAGCCAAGTTGGCCCAGTAAAGAAGACGTCGAAAAGTTGGTCGAAGCTGCGTCGGGGCAGTTCATCTATGCCGCGACAGTGGTGAAATATGTTTCGGATCGTCGAGGGTCTCCCGTGGATCGACTCCAGATCGTTATAACCTGGACCCCACAGCAGAGTTCAAACCCCAAGGCAAGGCCGNTTTGAAACCCTCGACCTTCTTTATACCAACATACTGTCTGCTGCTAAACAAGCATACGAAGAGCTCGATACGAATGTCGGGAGGGATCTGGTTCTGCTTCTCAGAGCTCACTATGTCAATTATGTTGGTGGGGTTGGCCGTGAACGGTTCTCCACCGATGATTTTGACGAGCTAGTTGGGTTGGAAGCCAACGGCCACGAGATTTTGGTTTCGGATTTGCATTCCCTGTTGCAGTTCTCGAAATCTCCTCTCCTCGGGTTTAATTCGTTGGAGTTTTATCATCGGTCGTTTCAGGAGTTCTTGGACTCTGCGGATCGGTCGAAGGATCTGTTTGTTCCGTACTCGCGGATTTTTTCGTTCGTGGCGAAGTGTTGTCTGCGAAGGGTTGATCAGGTTTCGCTTGATTCCCGTACGTCAATATTTATCGACCGTGATTTCGCGAGCTCACTCTCGGGTGTGCCCTTTATCAGTCCCAAAAGGGCCCAAGATCAAGAAGAAGGAGCAATCCCACTCCCTCACAATCACCGTCAGTGCAGCTTGGGCATTGCATTCATCACTCTTGAAAGCGTCAACGATCGAACACGACTTTCTCGCTGAATTCGTTCGAAACGATGGCTTGGAGAAACTCGACAAGCTGTTAACATTGCGCTATGCTATGGACGAAGAGCACAATGTGGGCTATGATGCTGAGGTCATTGATGAATTGGAACTTACTTCGGGTATTTTCCTTTGGTTTAAGGTAAGTGAGGGTCCTGAACGCTGGTCTAACTCGGCTTTCGATGCTGATCCTTGTTTATGTTTTTGCTCAGAGCCAACAACCCGACTTAGCGGCAGTTGTGGAACCGTATTATACAAAGTGGACAGAGAAGGAAGAATTGGGAAAGCAAGCGTTGAGTCGCAGTACGCGCAATGGAAAGTCTAAGACATGGTCTAGGAAGGAAGGTACCATTCGCTCGTTCTCTTGGCTTGCTGGTACGTTCTCGAGTGCTCATATGTCCGCTTTGACAGGTGCCAAAACGGTGAAAGGTTGAGACGTGGAAGGGACAGCGAAATGGGTGGCCGGAGTCTGATTCAGCGTTCCATCTATCCTTTGGTGACTAGCTTGTCTCGACCGTCTTTCTGACTATGCATGAGCTCGACTTGCTTGTTTAGAGAGCTATGAATTTCAAAGATTGTCTACTATCCTCTATGTCACCAGACAGGGTAACGGGGTCCTACTCCGAGTCGCTGATATCTGAGTACGATGCTGGAGGGGGTCTGGCGTTGGGTCCTTTCCGTTCCTCGTCCTCGCGGTCCCATTCCTCCACGTCACGCAGCCACTTTGCACAAAATGGACCCATGACTGCAGTCACCTCGGGCAGTTTGTCCTAAGCAAACCATATAATGAGTACGAGGATTAACTTTGAAATGGGGACGAATTACACCTTCCCCACCTTTAAAAAATCGATCCAGGGCTCGAAACTGTTTGCCCAACCGTGTCGGATGGTGAAAAATCCCTGCCGATCTACCAGAGGCAGCAGCCCGTCAATTTTCCGCCATCCATCCTTCTGAGTGAAATCGGCCAGAGTCCCGTTGCTAAGAGCGCGGGTACCCGAGAGAGTCCATAAGGATCGAGGGAGGTACCAGATTACGGCTGATAATTCGTCCCTACGGCGATCGGACAGAAGGAACCCGTCCCAGGTATCTGGCACTAGAATTGTGACTATGAATCGAGTAACGTCTAAACAACATGTACCAGGTTTAATTACGCACGAGGGTTGGGTATCACAGGGCACCGGATTATATGCTGGAGAAGACATTTGGCGAAGTATTTTTCAGCATCAAATGTTGGTATGAACAGGTCCTTGGCACGGCTTTCGTCATCGAAAAAGTCGAAAAAGGTCTTATGGTATAGAGAAAGGCGCAATATATCATTTTCATCCCTTTTGAGATTGACGAGGGAACGCAGGTCCGAAAAGAGGATTTCTTCGGCCTTGATTTCCAGGTTAAGCATTGCGGTGAGGAAGTCAGCAGCAAAATTGAATAAAATCGACGAATCTTTCACGCCACCGTGTCCATTGAGCATATAGGTTCTGAAAAGCAGGAGAAAGTGCCGTCCTCGGTGGGTATCGATTGCTTCATATGCTTCCTTTGCGACTGACAATATGTTGCTGTAAAGGATGTCCAGTGCTTCAAACGGCTCTGCATATTGATGTGTGCGTGGCGTCCATGTAAGAATTACCTTCAGCCTCTCGACAGGGGAACTTCGAGGGTCGGATAAATATTTGACCACTGTCGCGGCGTAGATGAACATCCCCGACGCAGCATTCACAAGGGTCTCGACGTCCTCTCGGGTGAACCATTCAGGGTTGCCGCTTCGTCTACCAATGCTTTCGAGATTCCTCCAGAGGTATCGGCGAATGTCGTTGGTGGCATCGTATTCGTCGCTGAGTTGTATGTGATACGCCATGGCGTGAAGGTCACCGTCAGGCTGCAGAGCGGTATGAATCGCCCACTCCGGTCGGCTGGCGATGAATATACGAAATGAGAGGTCAGTGCTGAGAAGACACTGTC
The DNA here is from genome assembly GCA_027579435.1 of Candolleomyces eurysporus. Taxonomy (NCBI): domain Eukaryota; kingdom Fungi; phylum Basidiomycota; class Agaricomycetes; order Agaricales; family Psathyrellaceae; genus Candolleomyces; species Candolleomyces eurysporus. The sequence goes on from JANBPK010001062.1 coordinate 68,071, forward strand.
TGATGGCGGTCAACAAAGCTGCTTGACGTTTCTCTTCTTTGCACTCGTCGAGGCCGTCGATCAGGATGACATATGGCACTGTAGTGCGGTTCTGAAGGTATTTGATTGGACGAACAACAAGGGCGTCCATTTGGGCCTGCAAAGACTTTTGAAAGATGAAGGAGTCTTGAGCAATTGTTGCCCCAATGAACTGCCGAAGAGTGGGGTTGGATGATCCTAATTGAAAAGCAATGGTAGGGACGACGGAGGAAACCGTGTTCCGCGTAGGGTCTATCGCCGAAAAGAAGAATGCTGCGGCGAGGGTGTTTGACCCTGCGCAAATTTCGGCGATTGTTTGTTGTAGTGCAGATTTGCCAGCGCCCGCAGCTCCCGTCATACAAAGCAAACGTTGGGGGGATTCGCGATCATTGATCCAGCCAACAATTTCGCCGATTACTTCCACTCGAGTATCTTCATCGCATTTCGGGGGATCATATCGGGCATCCGAGTTGTGCAGCGCATTGGGCGCTGTGTGCTTCAGTAATAGGTCCCAACCTGCAAAATCAACACGACGGAGAAGAAACCCTTGAGCCTGAGTGGCAATCCATCAAGATATCTATTGGCTTCACCTACCATCGATTGAATTCCCATGAGCGCTACCTGTGGCATGTAGAGTAATGGTTTGGGCGTTCGGTGCATCCAAATATTGTATATTTCCCATTTGAACATGCCTTGCACCTGGGAGAAAGCTGGTCGTGGCCGCAGGGGCAGATAATGGATTTTCACCATAACCCCCGTTGAAGGCCGTGGGCATGGCCGGATAGTGGACGAAGCCAGGGTACCATGCCCCAGGGGGTGGCGTCGAGTTCTGTGGAGGCCAAGGATACGGCGGACGTGGATATCCGCTGCCAGGGATCGTGGCTGGCGGAGCAGGGTGCAAGGACTCGCCTACTCTGGACGGGTTGGCCTCCATCTGGGAGATGGAGTAGTGCAAAGTGGGAGCTGTAATGCTAACGCCCTCCCCAAAGCGCGCAAGATGAGGGGCCGTGGGCGTCGGGGAATGGTGGGGTAATACTAATTGCCGCGGTTCAGCGCCTGCATTCGTATTCACGAACGCAGATTCCATGTCTTGCTGATCTTGAGCAGCGGGGTTTTTGCTGCGCTTCTTGAATGGTGAGGACAGCCGAGATCCAATGCGAGAAAAGTACCCGCGTTCCTTGGGTTTGGCATTGGGGGTCATTGTGAGGGGAACCGGAGAAGCAAGATGAGCGGGAGGAAGATTCTGCAGCGAAACCAAAATTGGCGCTCGAATGTTTGTTATCTAATGCTGTGGAGGTCAGATTCAGTACTCTGCGGGACGACTGTATAGTGAGTACGGTCTCAGCCGGACTTTCAATGAACCATCACACTCCAATATGGGTCGCTTCCGACGGAATATCACTCGTTGTCCAACTTGATTGACCCGTCACCGTCATTTCTCTAAAGAAAGAAAGCACAGCGTAATGTAATACACGAAGCCAGAGATCAGGTGCTAAGAAAGAAGAATACGATTGAAAGCATTTAATCCGCATGAGCAAAGACGGCTGGGTCCTGGAGCATTGTGCGTGAGTAGAAGACGAGGATTTCGACGAGCAAGAGGGTGGAGTTTGAGGAGTACTACGGCGTTTAGCGCGGGAGGTGAAGCTAATCACCATCCTACGTTCTCTTCAGTAGACTACCAAGGAGAAAGCATTCACAAAGGGTATATATAAGTCATTCTCAAGTATTTTTTGTGCAGCTTCGAGGAAACCTCTATCGATGCTTCCCCGGACGGTTAAACCGCGCCCTGCTCAAAAAGTTGTCGATGTCGGCTTCAGGTGAGAGGTGGTAGTCGGACGAACGGGAAACGTCGGCTTCGAGACAAATCTCACCTGGCTCTGGTATCACGTACAGCTTCTGCTCGTCTAGATTTCGGTCATGCGGCGCGGGTGTTTGGTCCCTCTCTTCGAGGATCTCGTACGTATGCTCTGAATCCAATGAGGGGGACTGCATACAACGAGTAGTTTTCGGGGTTTAATTGAGGCTGCCATCTATGTAGTGGTGGCGGAGGTGGTAAAGGTGCAACGATGCTTATAGACGCTTGAGCCAAAAAGGAGTTCTTCGAGCTTCAAGCCCAAGCGCCTCCCAAAATCAAACTCGTTCTTTCGCCGATCTTCTCCAATTTACGCTTCCACTTTTCACAGAACTCATCCATCACGGCAGCTGTCTCGAGATTTCGTTCCTAACGCGTATCAGCAAACCCAAACGATGTCAGCTCTCACCCAAAAACATGGCAGAAAACCACATACTTTCAAACGCGCGATAACTGCTTTATACGAGATGAAGACGCCATTCCATTGGTGCACCAAATGCAGTAATTTGTCCATTTTGTTCCATCCGCCCTCTTGCGTGAAATGAACGAGTCCGTCATTGAGAACATCGCCGGCGCTGTTTAAAAACCATGATAGATGCCGGAGGGTAGTTCGCAAAGTAATGCTCTCCGAACCGGAGAGTGATCGATGCTCCCACTTGCCGGGTACTGAAAATGCGGGGTTCAAGTCAGAGATACTATCTAGTATCTCAAATTTCATTGGTACGGCCGATCTTGGGCAGTGGACACCAGACGATATTTTGGCAAGGTGTGTGTTGATGCGAGAAGCCGGCACGAACAAGTCCTTCGCGCGACTTTGTTCGAGGAGGAAGTCGGAAAAGGATTTATGGTACAGACTTAGACTCGATCGATCTCGAGTTTCGAGGGCCACAAGGGAATGCAAATCCAAGATCAGGAATTCGGCGGCGCTAGTTCCCGGTTGAAGGAGTGCGGTGAGGCGATAGGCTTCGTATTTGTCGCTGAGTTGTATATGACATGCCTTTCCGTAAAGAACACCCGCAGGTTCCATGGCTGTCCGAATGGCCCACTGAGGCCTGCTGGCGAGGAAGATGCGAAAGGGAAGGTCGGCCCCCAGGAAACACTTGGCGATGACACCCAAGAGCCCTGCTTGGCTCGTGTCTCCTGTGCACTCGTCGAGGCCGTCGATCAAGAGAACATGGGGGAGGCCCCTGACTTCCATCGTCGTGACCCGAAGATTTTCGATGGGCAACCCGGTCAGAGTGGCTATTTGGTGGTTCAATGACTTCGAACCGATTGAAGGGTCATCCTGCGGTTTATTCTTAGTTTGCTGCCTGAGCATGCCATTTGTCCGTTCCAGTTGATATGCGATGGTGGGAATGACTGCGTTGGGGGTGTTGCGAGTGGAATCAACAGCCGAGAAGAAGAACGTGGTGGCTAGAATTCCTTTCCATCCACATATTTCAGCGACTGTCTGCTGTAATGCAGATTTTCCTGCTCCCGTCAGGCGGAGCAAGCGTTGAGGACTGACGGTCCTCAATCCATCCCATGATCTCTCTAACCTTCGACATGGGTGTCTTCGTCGCATTTGGGAGGATCGCATCAAATACTGGAATTATGAAGATCGTTTGTCGTAGTGCTTTTGTAAAGCAGCTTCCAGCCTTCCGAATTGGTCTAAATCACGCCCTTCCGAGCTCTGGTTATCGAGATATGCTTGCCACGAGTCGCAGGCCAGCGAAATGCTCAAAGATCGCGCGCGCGCGGGAATTCGGACCCTGGCCAACTTTTTTGCAACAGCAATAAGTGGTATTCATATAACAGACTCACCGTCGACGGAACTGTCATGCTGCCCCTTGCGCGTCCGGTGTCACATTGAGTGTGATAGGACCGCTCCAGCTGCATCCACGACATACATGTCTCATTTGGATCTCCTTTGCGTTCCTGAAAATCGATATTGATGTTTCCGCGGCCGGCACTACTGGGTACCGGGATTCGAGGGTGTGGATGGATTGCTGGGTGCCATGGGTCGGGGAGAAGGCTGAAGCTGAGCGGTGGGCACTCAAGGATTGGGCTGGCTGGATGAGGGGCAGCGAAAGCGAAGGTGTTGAAGAGTGGCGGGACTCGGACTGCAATGGCTCAACAGTACTGCCCGAACGCTCGGCCGAACCTTCTTGGTCTTGTTTAGTTGTAGTTTTGCTTCGCCTTTTGACGAACGAAGAAAAGCGGGTCAGCTAACTGGGCTTCTTAGGATTTTGAGGCATCGTGGATGTTGAAGGACCGAGCAAGGTGTGTATTCACGTGGTCCACAAGGTTAGGATTTCGCCGTTGCCTGTTCTCCCTCCACCAAGTACAACCCTTCAGGATGGAGAACTCTAGCACCCAATTGTCTCAAAAATCTGAAGCCGATCCAAATAGCGTTTTTCGCCTCTCGATAGACCTCGTCCTGCACGTCATGCAGTTCCTTGACCCCTTGGATATTTTATCAATGCGCAAGGTGAGTCTTTTCCCTATTTCTTCTGCTCAGCATGAGCCGTTAACGAAAAATAGACATGCAGGATGTTTCACAGAACCACAAAGGCACGAATCGTCTGGCTGGTAGCTCTGCAGCGAATATGCGAAACACACGGCATCTTCAAACCAACATTTCCGACCAATCGCATGTCCCTCCTAGAGCTGGAGCATGCAGCATTGTCTCCGCATAGATTTGTTAAATCTATCAAGGCTGCAGAGAATATCAATCCTGCGCACCCGCACCAGAACCGCAGTATCCCCCGCCGCGGTCGAGCAGACCCAAACTCCAATGAGATCCGCAGAGAGCTCTTCCTCATCCCGGGAGGACGATTTCTTCTGAGCTCAGAAGGACGTAGCGGAGTCTGCCTTTGGGACCTAGGATACAACGCAAGGATCCCTATCAACCCATTTCCCATTGCCACGCTGGATTTGCCCGGCTCTTCGCTGAAAAGCGTCGTTCCTAGTGAAGGTGGTAAAGAGCTACTCCTCGCAGTAACGAGCAGGTAAGAATAGATGACAGAGCGATTTGATCAAGCTTCCAGGCTCACATCTCATTCTTAGATTGGACAATGTAACCGTCTTAAGGATCTACCGGGTCGATCCCGAGGTTCCTGGCAAAGGCTTCTCTATGGAAGGACAACTCGAAATTGACGCCAATCTCGCCACGGTGGGATCCTTTTTGTGCTGTGATGCGATCTATCTGGTCCACGAATCACATTTCATCGTCTGGAACTGGATTGAGAACACCGGTTGCAAATGGGAATCGCATATTGTTCCCCTTGATCTTCCAGAGGTTAGTTGCATTGACAACTTCCTTCCCGCTGCAAACAAATCTCACTCCGTGCTAAGATATATGGTTGCAAGCAATCGATAATCGCATACGACAGGGACGACGGCATCGGTGTTTGGGACATCCCGATCTTGGTATCAGTCACCAAGCCCAATCTTGGAGGCTTCCACGTTGTCGAAAACTCTCAAAAGTACTCATTTATGCCATTATTGGTAGACGGCACAGCCGATATCCTCTTCAGTGGAACTTCAGCTTGGCAACAGGAGTTGACGTCGACACTTCATCTACTCCGTTTGGTCGATCACGAGACTGCAGACGAGGATTACAATCTTACCGTATATTCCCTGCGCGATACGGAAAAGGTCAACGACCCCTTTCTACCTAGGCTGCTCCCTGTCTTGGGTGGCCACAGCAAGTACATCCATGGGGATGGGCATCCGGCCTTATCGCGAGGAGCAGTATCTTCGTTGTTTACCTGTGACAGCCATCTCTTTTTTTGCACTGGAAGCGAAACGGATTTCAACGGCAGCGACCTCGAAATTGTCGCGGTCGTTCTTCCAATACCGTCGCAGTTCTCAAAAGATAGCATCGATGTTTACCCTATGACATTGATGCCTAGCGGCGTGGATGAATGGATCAGTAGCGACCAGATTGGATTTTGCCCAATGTCCGGGCGTCTCGTCTACCTCTTATCGGGTGGGGAAGAGCTCCGGTTGGCGGACTATCTCTTGCCCCCCGGAGAGCTCTCCCACCAAGAAAATTCATGACGCGGTATGTCCTTCGTACTTTCTTTGACGAGTCTTGGAAATAACTTTGATCACAGCGACTTAATAGTATTTACCGTGACTGTGAGGATGTGGGTGCTTTGGGGGCCTGAAATTACTTACGCTGGCTGCAATACTATGCGCTGTTTAAGGTACATTCTTGAATATAAAAGTTCTCTGCAGCCCGGCTAATACGGAGAGTTTGCGAGTCATAGCCCAGCAAAGCGGCGGGAAGGTCAAACGCGTTCTGCATATGTATATAGGGGCGGTGCTTCCAAATTGAGTAGTTAGATGCACGTGAATGACGCGAAATCGTATTGCCAACGCTTTGCCTCTCGTCCTCCTTTCCCTTCTTCCGTGCCTGGTACCGTCGATTGATCTTTTATTGTGCAAAGATGGAGAATCATCATAACCAGCCCCTCCTTGATTTGGAAGCCAAGCGAAACGGTACTTTTCGCCTCTCGACCGAGCTGGTGATAGTCATACTCTATTTGCTCGATCCTAGTGATATCATCTCGATGCGCAAGGTTGGTGTTCCGCCACCTCTCAAGGACAGAATTAAATGCGGCGACATTCAGATGTGCAGGACAACTCATCGAGCCTCCAAAGCCAAAGTTGTCTGGCTTGTAGCCTTGGAGCGAATCTGCGAAACCCATGGGATATTCAAGCCAACGTTTCCGATAGATCGAATGTCACTTGTCGAGCTAGAACATGCCGCTTGGTCGCCCCATAGATTTGTTAAGTGCATCAGGCAACACCAGAGCCATGACTCTGCTTTGCCGTACCAGAACCGCACCCTGCCATTTCGCAAGAGGGCTGATCCCAAGTGCACGTACCCGGTCAAATCGCTATTCCTTGTTCCTGGCGGACGATTTCTTCTGACTTCGCATCCCACTAGTGGAATAGCGCTTTGGGACCTCGGATACAACGCTAATCTTCCTATTCAGCCTTTCCCAATTGCCGAATTGAACTTGCCCCAGTTTTCATTACGAGGCGTCACGCAGAGCGTTGATGGTAAAGAGCTCCTACTTGCAGTGCAGATCAAGTAGGAAATTCTGCGTTTTCTCGTTACCTTCCAAATTTATGTAAAACTATTTTCTTTAGCCCTGGCAACGGTCACATCTTGAAGATATATCGAATCAACCCCGAACTTCCTAGTAAAGGCTTTCATCCGCATGGACAACTCTCTTACACGACGTACCTAAACCGAGCATTGATTTGCTCTAATATGATCTATCTGCTTTTTCGACGCCATTTCATAGCCTGGAATTGGGCTGAAAATACTGGCTGCAAATGGGAGCATATCTTTGGATTTCGTGAAGTCACGGTCAGTTGGTTGAACATCCTACGGAGCCTATCCTCATTCTGCTAGTAGGTATACGCCAACCATCAATCGGTCATAGCATCCTGCGTTGGTAGCGACTTTGGCGTCTGGGATACCCCAAACTTGACTCCCGTTACCCAACCCAATCTTGAAGGCTTCCTCCTTGTCGACAATCCTCCCAAACACTCTTTCAGGCCTACACCAGAATCCATAATGAAGTACTATGATATCACCTTCAGCGGAACGTCCTCATGGCAACAACAGCAGGCCTCGAACCCTCATTCAGTTGCCCTTGTCCGGATACACGGTAACGAAGGTTGCCAGCTCATTCTGCACTCATTGCAGCGTTTGGAAGATCCATTCGTACCCAGGCTGCGTCGGATGCTCAACGGTTGGAGCCACCAGATTCACGGCGATGGCCATTCAGCTCCGTATGAGGGTTATGGAGCGTCCCCGTTGTTTAACTGCGACGGCCATCTTGTCTTTTGCACCTCAAACAGACAAAGATCCGAGAGCCATCCTTCTCAAATTGTCGCAGTTGCTCTCCCAGTGCCATCTCATTTTTCGAAAGACAACATCGACTGCTACAGCATGACCTTGATGGAGGGAGCTCAAGGCCTTGGGTTTCGCAGTTGCGGTCTGGTTGGGTTAACGTTTTGCCCTATGTCTGGGCGTCTTGTCTACGTGCTGAAGGGCGGAGGAGAGTTTCGTTTGGCAGAATACCTTCCAACTNCTGAAGAACCCGAGATTGAAGATTCTTGACAAGGTATCCTTTACTGGTATCACTCGTGTTGCATGGCGTCGCATGGCTGATTTTACTCATAGATGCCTAACCATTTTCTAATTCATGCGACTTGCTTTTCATTGGCAGGGTAGTTCACTGTGCTGCATAATCTGTGAGTGAGTGTCGCAACCTCGGAACAGATGTCGGGAAGACCGACCTCGGAGACGGATCAGAGATGCGAGAACCTTTCTCTTTATATAGAGGCAGCCTAGAAGTTTATGACGTTGAAGGTTCCGCAGTCATGTTCTCTCCCACCAACACTGCGGGCTTCATTTGGTTGTCTTCTCACATCAATATGTACATAACATACGGTCAACAGTAGCCGGACTGCAATAACCTTTCTCTATCTCTCGAAATACTGCGGTTTCTACACAGGATCTTCGGGCCTTTGAACGCGACTCATCTTCCACCTACGCCTGCCATCCCAGGACCGATCCGACGCGTCGAGAGTTGGAGTATGGATGGAATCGTCACTTTAGCGCGCATTATACAGATGGTCACCGGACAGAGATATCCTAATGACTTGCTCGATGGTGGTATGGACGGGGTGGAGTGAGTTTTGCTACGTATTCTTCGTTCGGTACAATGGGTTGATCGTGCTCCAGCATCCAGGGATATGTTCTCGTACCCTTGGCCCTGTCTCTACTCTCTGCAGGATATTTAATCTTACAAACCGGCCGAGGCTATTTGCTGAAATCTAGAAGAGGCCACCGCCCACTCACCACTGAGCCAGGGTCACCATTCGCTGCTTTTGAGCCTGAGGAACCGATTGGTATCGTCGCCCGAAATGGGGGAGTCGTTATCTTTTCGTGGATGCTTGCGAGGGTGATAAGTTGCTTGGCTTTGGTAGGCCTCTCGGCATCACTCGTCCTTGAAGACGCGTCTCGTACGGGTTGGAATCTCTTTAAAATCTCCTGGAGGGCACCTGAAGACTACGTCAATCAGTCTCTACTGTTCTCAAATGTGAGCTCCCACCTTTGAGCCTGCGAAATACATTAATGCGACGTTGTAACAGCTATATGTTCTCGTTCTCGCTGCATCGGCTCTAGTAGCCGTGAACTGGCGCAAGTGGATGATACGCCACAACATCGTGATCCTTCTCTCAGAATTGGCCGTCTATGCCTATCGGGATCTGTGGCCACTCGCCACAATCACAGGTCGACCTTCAGATATAAAAGAGGGATGGATTCTTTGGACGAGAATCGGCACTTTGGTTTTCACAGCCTTACTTGTTCCTCTATGTATTCCAACTGTTTACAGTCCCGTCGATCCCAAGGTATCCCTCTCCGTGTTCTTGATCCGAAGTCTGCTGGGCTATGGCTCATATTTCTGCTTTGCCAGAGTCCTGCCGTAGAAGTCAATCCAGAGCAGACCGCCTCTATTCTATCATTGGCAACTTTCACGTACCTCAGCCCGACGATTTCCGCTGCCAACAAAACGGTCCACCTTGGCCCAGATGAAATGCCTCCCATCTCTGACTACGATACCGCTCAGGCGCTAGCGAAACGTTCTTTCCCGGTATGTAGATTTTGAGTGCAGTGTTGCCTGTACGATGATCACTCTAATATTTGCATTTATGATTAGATTCTAGAATACGTCGAGCTACGGAAAGGGCGACACATCGGCTTTCCTCTCCTACGAGTGTTCGGTAAGTCCGCAAAACCGTCTGCCTGTCCGTGCTCCCATTTACGAATATACCTCCGAATTTCCAGCATCTGATTATCTAAAATCGTTAATCGCAATGACAGTTTACGCCCTCAGCCAATTTGCTGCTCCGCTAGCCATAAATCGACTTCTAACGTAAGTTCTCCGTCGACTGTCTCACCAACACAACACGGCTTCATACCCATGCATATATAACAGCATAGTAGAATCTGACGAACCCCAGACTGCCGGCGTCCGGCCATGGTTCTGGATCGCCTGTCTCTTCATTTTACCCGTCCTTGGCTCTATTGGTTTTCAATGTTACGCATCGACTATGACCCACAGTTTAACACAAGCAGACTCTGTGTTGACGCAACTCATCTTTGGGTACAGTCTCCGGATGCGTAATATCAATTCCGTGATGGCAAGCACCAAAGCCTCAGGCGTGGGGTCAACTGACGCAGGGAGCTCGAGCAAGAAACGGTCGAAGACGCTATCGAGCTTGGAAGGGAAGTTGAACAACCTTGCAACTGTGGATCTGAACAATATCGTTGCGGCGCGAGACCTTATCATAGTGTGTGAGTCTTCTGCTACCATCTATTCTCGAATTCCTTTTACCTATCTGTACATATCGCTGAAACAACGATTGTTTCGTTTTTCCATTTTCAGTTTGGCAATTGCCTCTCCAAATGATCGTGTCTTCCATTTTTTTGTATTGGATTCTTGGATGGAGGTCAGTCTGGTCTCTCTTTCTGCTTCGGGTCGGGTCTTCTAATATTTGAATGAATTGTTCTCTGTTAGTGCGTTTGTCGGGCTGGGCCTGATGGTCGCTTTGATCCCTGTTCCGGGATATTTGGCAACCATGTTACGCAGTACGCAGGTTGAGAAGATGAGGAAGGTACGGGTGTCCGTGCTCGTATAACAGATNAAATGCCTCTCATCAAGCTTTTGCCAGACCGACAACAGGACACAGACGGTCACAGAATGTACGCTGAGCACAAGATTATTTAACTCTGTCTGTGATTTCATTGTTGATTCTGACTTATGTAGCTATGAGCGTTTTGAGAACGATCAAGATGTTTGGATGGGAAAGGAAGATCCAAGAGAAGATCGATCAAAGACGGGAAGAAGAGTTGTATTGGGTGTGGAAGGGCAAAGTGTGTACCAAACCGTCTATCCTCGCGCAATGACTCCTTACTAAATAAGATCCATTCCGTTGCACACAGTTGCTCAATCTCTTCGTTCTTATGGTCACGTAAGTCGGCATTTGTCTCAACAAATGCTCCAAGAACCCCACAGTTCAACCTTTGCATAGTTATCTCATCCCGACAATCACAATGCTGGCAACATACGGGACTGCCGCACTCGTTATGAAAATCGAGCTGACAGGTTCGATTCTTCCTCATGTCGTATGCGCCACGATTTTGCTGAAATATGTTACATCGTAGCGTCCAAGATCTTTTCTAGCATGATCGTTTTCGACACCCTCCGGAGCGCAATGCAACGTGCCAACTACTATCTCGCTGCACTGGTCAGAGGCAAGGTCTCCCTTGATCGATTTGATGAATTCTTCAAGGAAACAACGACTCTCCCGTCAACGACCAACCCAAACTCAAGCGTGCGCGAGCCCTCTCCCTCCGATAACGGCAAGGTGTTTTTCAGGGATGCCAGTTTCTCTTGGACATCTGAAGTTAGCCCTGAGGTTGGCGGGTCGACGACACCTTCAAGCTGTCCGTTCAAGTTAACCGTTCCCGGCGAATTACAATTCATGGAGGGGAAGATAAACCTTATCATTGGTCCTACGTATGAGGTTACGTTTCAAAGTTATGTTGGCAAAACACTGAATGGACTATAGGGGCTCGGGAAAGACATCTCTTTTGATGGCGCTTCTGGGTGAGTTCCTTCAAGCTTACTGTCTGGGAAGGCTGGACTGTAGACTAATCGTAGCAATGTACCAATTTAGGTGAAATGGAATTCACACCTACCCACCCTGGTTCGGCTTTCAATCTCCCTCGCAGCAGAGGCGTTGCGCTCGCGGTGCAAGAATCTTGGGTTCAGAATGAAACTATTCGGGGGAACATCGTGTTCCACTCACCGTATGATGAGGAGCGGTATAAGAAGGGCACGTCTGTAGATATTATTCTCTTGAATGGCTACTTACTGTTGGTTTAGTGCTATATCAATGCGCATTAGAACCCGACCTCGAATTATTCGAAGCTGGAGATTTGACTGAGGTCGGAGAGCGGGGTCTAACGCTGAGGTACGCCTTTTCCTCATGCTTTTTTCGTTCGTATTTGTTAACCCGAGGAACTTCAGTGGTGGTCAGAAGGTTTGATGCGCAATTAATACTTGCTAACGATGGGCAGCAAATAACTCGAACTCCTATTAGGCACGATTGACCTTGGCCAGGGCAATATATTCCAGTGCCGAAATCATACTCCTCGACGATATCCTCGCGGCTTTGGATGTACATACGTACGTGGCTTTAGACGTTTCTCCTAGCTCTCTAATCTTACTCAAGAAATTTCTCTGCAGTGCGAAATGGATTGTCAACAAATGCCTGAAAGGAGACCTTGTCGCAAGCCGAACCGTTCTGTTGGTCGTGAGTAGTTCCGTTACTTGGGTACAATTAATGCAAGGCTGAGTGCAGACGTAGACGCATAACGTCGCTTTGGCTCGTCCCATCGCGGATTTTGCCGTTTCCATCAGCGTAGATGGTGTTGTCACTAGCCATCCTGGCGA